>JASDQU010013402.1:365709-428486 GCA_032191745.1 Picea mariana | reverse complement strand
AACCTGGGGTCTCCAACTTATCATGGCCATAACTCTCTAACCATGAGGAATTATGTGACGTTCCACATACCACCGGAAATGACATGAAAAGAACTATCCATCTAGGATATTTTCCCTAACAAATTCACTTTCCTTCATCTCATTATTCCATAATTAAGCATGGGTTCTCTTACTCCACAAAGCATCTTCCCGTGAAGGCTTTCACCATAAGGGGACCACTTTGGAGTTCATCCATATTTACTTCTTATCAACCATGACAAAACAATACTGAGTCATATTTACATCAAACACTATTGGGTCCATTACCCAAAACTTTGTGCTACGGGTATTTCTTCAAGGGTTGACATCAATGACAACCAACCTTAATCAACAGAGGAAAATGGTGTGGACTAAATTATTTTTTGACCAACTCTAAACAATGCAAAGAAATGATAATGAAAATATTTCACTTCGATGAAAGCTATATTATGAGAAGGAGAAAATGTTTATCATTCCTAGATGCACAATGTCCCAAAATTTTATTAAAATCATCAATATCAAGATCTTTAAGAAATGAGACAAAGACACTGTACACCAATACACTATTCTTGACCCCCCCGACCATGAGGGGGAATGTTTTTTAAAAATTCAAGACCAAAAATGCCAAAAACCAGGCAATTTCGCTACTTCAATTGCAAGGATGCCCCCAATCTAATGAAAAGCAAGAAATTAATTTTTTTTGTTTTCAAAGATAGATAAAAGAAATAGAAAATCTCTATAAAACAAAGCAACCCAAACAATTTTTTTCTTTTAACACGAACTATTCAGAAAAAGAAGTGTTCTTTCACTAAACAATTCTAAAGAAAAACAATGCTTTGTAAATGAAAGACACTCAAAGAAAAAGATCAAATCTTTCAAAAGAAAACAAGATAAAACAAATTAAAGATGGATAAAATAGATTCAAAGCTTCAAGAAGACTGTAGTCAAACCCAACAAATCACCCCAAACACTTATCACAGATCTAGGCAAGGAAAACCATCAAAAGAAAAAAAAATCACAATCGTCGTAGACTGGAAGACTAACACAGTGTGTCGACCCTAGATCATCGCAGGTAACAGAAGGCCACAGTGAGACAATGTCGCACTATCTCTCAAGGAAGAGTGTGATGAACCTAGATCATCTCACTGTCTCTCAAAGAAAGGTGAGATGATCAAAGAAAAAATGGAAAAAATAAAAATCATGAAGGTTTTCCAATGAAATTAAATAGTCAAAGATTTTATTTGGATCTCCCAGTGACTCAGAAAACAAAACCCAGAAAATCAAAGCAATAAATAAAGACTACTAGGAAAATAATCCGATCCCCAATTTGGTTGTGACTTTGTTATCAGACAAATCGGTAAGTGCGTACACAAACAGATCCCCCTAGTTTCACCGCAAAACTAGAACAAAACAAGACCAAATATAAAACTTTCCCTAAGTTTTAATTATCGAGCATACTAACTAACAAGAGATAAATGACATACCTTTTAAACGGCGTTTCTCCTCACTAGTTTCATCCTCACTTCATTCCAAGACTTATGGGATGTTGAACCTATAAAAAGACACAAGACAATGAAGTGAAAGAAACAATGTATACTCAACAAAGCCTATGTATGTGATTAAGGATTCATACAATAAAATAAGACCAATTTTATGGGAAAGAAATATATCACTGTATTAAAAAATGTGGAAGAAAGATACAACCATATGCCTTGATGTTGTGAGGTTCCTTCCAATAGTCCCTTGCTTCCTACAAACTTCTACTCCAAGAATTATGAGATCAACAATTTATCTTGACGAAGCAAAGCTCAAAGCCAACATACAAGCTCCAAAACCTCCAAGCTACAAAACTCAAGAACTTTCCAACCAATGTTTCCCATGAGACCTCTTCTCATTTTATAAGCTAAAAAGGATAGGGTGAGGAGGTTAGGATGATCCCATGATATCAAGGACATGACTCAGATCCAAATCGATCAGAGGCCACCTCACCCTCGAAGCTTCTATTCTATAAGTTTTGAGAAATTCCTCTTTTTCGTTCGTACAAAAATCATCGCACCCTTAACACTGAGAAAACTGTGACGATGTCACAGGCCACTATGGTGAAACCTATGACAATCCTAGATCATCGCACCCTTAACATTGAGCAATGTGTGACGATCCTTGTTTATAAGGTTTTTTACAAAGGAAAAGTATAATTTCATCTCTCTGGGAAAATGTGTCTTCATCCTTCTTCAGGGATTTAGGCCATTGATCCTTCTAAAGACAAAAGATAGGTGTACATCATTAACAGTCATAAGGGTGACGAAAATCATGTGTAACACTCCTTCATATTTTCGGTGGAAATGTCTTGTCTCTTCATTCTCCACGACTTGTCCTTTTGTTAGCTTCCTTCAACTACAACAATTTACCCTTTTAGTGGTGGCTTAGGCTTGTGGTGGTCATGCAAAACCATCTATAAAAAAAATTAAGGGCTTTCAAGGAAGTTGTAAACTATCCCCAAATTTCATGAAAAATAAAATTTTGGAGGAGATTGTTTACAATCTGCCTCTAAATATTCATTTCGCGTGACTTTTAGTAGTATTTTTCTAAACATCGCCCCTAAATCTATGTTTAGGGTTGGATTTTTGAAAATCTCCCCTAACAGTAATGAGAATTGAATTTTTGGAGATAGTCTTTACAAATATCTCCTAAAAGTCATGAGAATTAATGTTTTGGATGTGAATTTTTGCAAACCACCCCTAAACATCAGGAGAATTGAATTTTTTTAGGCGATTTTTACAAACCACCTCCAAAACTTCAATTTTTCTATGACTCTTAGGGGTCTTTTTCAAAGAAAACCTCCAAAACTTCAATTGTCATAGTTTTTAGGGATATTATTCAAAAAACACACCTTGTAAAATACTCCAAAACTTCAATTCTCGTGACTTTTATTGGCGATTTTCTAAACATTACCACTAAATCTATTTTGGGGGGTATTATTTTGAAAACTGCCCCTACAAGTAATAATAATTAAACCCCAAATCACCCCATAATTAACCCCTAGTTACCATTAATTTCCCACTAGTTACCCCAATTAATCCCTAATTACCCCCAATTGATCACTAATTACCCCTAAATGACCACTAATTACCATTAATTAACCCATAACTACCCCATAAGTTACGATAAATTACCCATAATCACCCCTAATTAACCACTAATTATCCCTAATTACCCTATGATTGACTCTTAGTTAACCCCCTAATTCATCCCTAATTACCCCCAATTATCCCTAATTAGCCCTTAATGACTCCTAATTACCCCTACTTGACCACTAATTAACCATAGATAACCTCTAGTTATGAGTAATTAACCCCTAGTTATCCCTACTTGGCCACTAATTACCCTTAAATAACCTCTAGTTATGACTAAATAACCCCTAATTACCTCTACTTACCCGTAATTGACACCTAATTATCATTAATTACTACTTATTAACCTTTAATTATCGCATAATTGACCCCTACTAATCATTAATTAAACTCTAATTACCCAATAATTGACCCCTTATTAACCCTTTGTTACCTCTAATTACCCACTAATTAGCCTAATTAACCACTAATTAATGCCTAATTACCCCATATTGACCCATAATTACACATAATTATCCCCTAACTTTGCCCCTGCCCCATGAACCATTTCCTTTACCCCACTTGATTTGGATCCTCAATCCATGTTTTCACATGTTGCGCAAATTTCATCCTAGTGCCTTGGTTCTTGGCCTTAACCATGGTTTAAACCCTAATAGCCATCCCTCATATTATGAAAATCAAAATGGTAACCATATACCACTCATAGAAAAATAATTCCCTATGTAGGGTATGTGTGGTGGGTGAATCCCCACACACAACCCATGATCCATAAAAGAAATAAACATAAACTGAGGCCAATGGTTTTGACCCAAGAGCATGCATTAGTCCTTGACACCCATCCTTAGTTGACAAAACCTCAAAATGGTGCCTTTATACCACTTCTATGCAACAAACTCCCTTTGTAGGTTCTATGTGGTTGTTCAAGGTCATGTGTATGGTACATAAGACTTGAAATCAATAGTTATAGACTAATTCCTTAGTTTTTGGTCATGAGCCATGGTTATAAGACCATAGAGCCCGTTTTTCATGCACCAAACCTTGGAATAATTCCCACATACTTTTTATAGGAAAAATATTCCTTCATCGAGACTATGTGGTGTTATAGGGCCTTACATATGTTGCATGATCCCTCAAAGAAAAAATTAGGGCTTAAGACATAGAATTTATCCCCAAACCATGGTTTAGGTCGTAATTCCCAGTCCTAATACATTAATCATTAAATTTATGCACATATCCATCTCTCAATTAAAGCTTTATGCTTGTGTGGTGATTAAATTCCATATGCATGACCCATTAGTCATAGAATTAACAGTTATGTACTAAGATCCTAGATTTTTCCCTAGACCATAGACTCAATGCCATCTAGTAGGTGATAATACTTGAAATTTTTCCCTTATCACACTCATAGGTGAATTGTTTGCTAGGAAAAAAGGATAATAGAGAAATAAAATAAAACAAATGCGGAAATAAAACACATAAGATACACAATACAATAGAGACATAGATATATGTGGTTCACCCAGTGTGGGATACGTCCACTAGAGAAATTGTCAGGTCCTTCCTTTTATTATCCAACAAAATGAAGGGATACAACCTGCAACACGCCCGTTGTAACTTCTTCTTCATTCTCTCATAGTCTCTTCTCTCAGAATAATATATTCATAATAATGCATAATTGCAATACATTTCCCTCATAAAATAGGGTTTCCTTCTAGGAAAAAAAACCCTAACATCACTTCTATCGTCAGATCTATGACCTTATAATGAATGGTCCAAATTTACTATGAAATTACAATATAGATTTATAAGGCAATTTTTCCTTTGGGGGCTTTTCCCCCAAACCCGCGCAAGGGGGGAAAGCCCCCCCTACAACCCCCACCTATGGAGGGGTGTACAGTCTTCATGGGGTATAAACACGGCTGAAAAAAAAGACCTATGAAACATGAAGATAATCAGGCTCCACAACTAACAATCTCCCACTAGGAGACTAATCACAACAACTCCATTGTTGTTGTACCTGCTGGACTATACTCCACCTTGGACCTGGAAAAATTCCCATCTTCACCTTCATGCTTGACGACCAAATGAAAATGAGCAGGAAATCAGTTTCTCCCTGGTTACTCCCTTTGTTAACATGCCTGGAAGATTATGGCTAGTGTGTATCTTTTCTGTAATGTACCTCAAAAACTATCTGAAAAAAATAAATTTGTTTATATAAATATCCTTGAATAGTTCAAGATTCAAGCAAGTAAGATTTAAGTTATAAAGCTTGAGTCTGAAAGTTTGCAAGAGTCCTTACTATTGTCAACTGTCATTACCATTCAACTTAAAGTTTTATGATCGACGATAAGTGTTTACTCCTCATTTCAATGTTTATTTCAATTCTTGTAATTATAATTACTTTCCTATATGTTTGTACCTATAACCATTACCACAGTCTTAGCAACACAAACGAATTTGGGATTTTATGGCCAAATCCTTATACGTTAGACCCTACAAATAACCCATTACCATATGTTTACAATACAAACAACTTTGGGGGTTGATGGACTAGGCCTCATGCGCTAGTCCATACACATAATCATACGTTGAAAATGACCAAACGGACTTAGAAAAAGTAGAGTATTAGTCTATACTCATATTACAAATATTTCATAATCCTCCAATCATATTCAAATTCACTTCCACCGTTGGATTACAAGTCTTGGGTCTCGTGATTATTCCATATTCCCACTGGCTGTGACCACGAGCCTAATCAAAATACCTTTCACATTTAGGCATTTCGACAAGTTGCAATCCTCGAAATGGAGCTAGATCAACGGTTCACAAAACTTCATAATCTGATCCCTTCCTTTCTTAATCGAACGACTGACGGGATTTCAACATTTTTTCATTCGAGTCATCATGCTCCATCATTATCGGATGGTTCACATAACCCACTGAGATGAAGAGTTGACAGGATTTTGGAGTTTTGCATTTCGGGTTTTCGAGACTCACAATAGTCTCTTTCGGCATTTCGGAATTTGAGACTTCATGATGGTGGAGTTTTTGCTTGCTATGTAAAAACCTGAAAATAGAAAGTTCCGATGTGACATAAACCTGTTGAATTCACACATGGATTGACATGTGTCACTCTGATTCGTGACTTACATGTGGCTGAAATGTTGAATCAACTTGACACTTGTCATTGCTTGATTGTTCCATGTGTCCTTAGCTGACGTGGTTTTTTGATGTGTTTGTTTCGGGATTTCGAGGTTCGCTACTTCAAAGGTTAAAGTTTCTTTGATCTTTGATTTCCTGGTCTGCGGAACTCCAAAATGGAGTCTTTGACGTGCTCTAATACCATATGTAATAAACCTCAATTTTGACATAAAATATTTCTCCTCTGGAACATTAATCCTAAATAACTTGATAGATTCATTCTTAGGATAAGATGACCGGTTTTTTTTCTATTATTAAATTTTGATAAGTTTCTTATATTATGGTTACCCATGTTGACATTTTATTCAGCCAAACTATAGGTGTCCAGGTCATGCTAAGTTAACCTTCCTAAATCTTCCAAACATTTATACGTATCATACACATACTATACTGAACTTGGACTATAGAGGACTTGAGACTCGTGATCCCAGAATTCTTTCCATATGTAAATAAAATTTGTCACATACCCACTATGGAAAAAGTTAACATTTTCTCTCTTCCTCAAGGGATAGAATCCCTGAATTCCTACAGGGGCCTATCGTAGGCTAGCTCTTCCCTTATCCACCTCCATGTGCTCGTTGGTTATGACCACAGGCCAAGCCAAGAGGTGCCTTTCGCATTTCACGACTCTGTGATGAAAGAGGGTCAAGTCTTTCAACTCTTCAAACCCCGAAACCTGAAATCTTACCTTTGATGAGGTCAACGACTACGAATCTCCCCCTGATTCGACGGTCCTAGCCATATCAGGATTTCGGTAACCCAGAGTTCGAAATGCAATGACCCAAACCACTGGTCACTCCATTCCCCGAACTCTGATATGGGAATTCATGTATGAGATCAACAATCCTCGTTGATCTGGATCTGACGGTCACTATCCCTCTTGAGCTTAAGGGTGTTGAAAGACACTCAGTCTTAATCATGTGTTGGGTTTTTGTATACATGGATTTCTCAACTTGCAAAGACGAGGGGTCTTTCCCTTTGGTTTCCTAGATGCCAAAATGTCGAAACTTACTCACACTAAACCAACTCATCCACAGAGTGCATCGGGGTTTTGTATACCAGGATTTCGCGACTTGCGAAGATGAGGGTCTTGCCCTCTGGTTCCCCGGATGCCAAAACACCGAAAGTTATTCACACTAAACCGATTTCGATCATGGTCTATTTGTCACTCTTGATCTTTCATACGCTCTGAAACCTCTAAAGGGTTTCTCGACCTCTGCACTCCATGCAGGGTTCTTGCACACAACGGTGCGATCCTTCCTGAGCTTGTCCAGGACTTAAGGAGTTTTGGGTTCGGTTTTCCTTGCAGAGGGCTTGTGTCGATCTACACTACCTCTCCTGAACTTAACAAAATTTTTCCTCCAAGGGACTCTAAACAATTAGGAGGGTTGACATGCATACATGAAACTGTGTCCAGGGTCGATGAACACACAGTTCGTGACTTTGGCTTATGCCTCCACAAGACACAAGCATTTATAGGTATACGTAACTTAAGGGTTCCAGAATGATTTCGTTTCATTTGGGGCTTTCACGCCCTTCATATTATATTCTAGAATTTTCTTTGTGTTAAATGATGTTATTTCCAATTTATCCCAGTGCTTTAACATGTAGAAATTAGACCAAATCGACTTACAAATTCTTATGAATACCTATTGAAATATTTATACTCTGTGTACTATAGGTTTTCCTATAGAGAATTTTTGCAATTCTTTTGATTATAATTCATACATAATTACATCCCAAGTATTTGCATACCCAGATATCATAAATGTTTAATATGTATGAGAAAGGGATTACGTTTACTTATTGTATTTTTGCATAAGTTGTAACCTACAGGAAAATAAACATATGTATATATATGTGTATATTTCCGTTATTCAATTTTCGTTTACATTGCACACTTAATTAGTTCATTTCTGTAAGTACCATTTGGTTGTGGGGATTCGCCTACCGCTTTCACTCTAATACAACAATCATCTAAACCATAGGAAATTATTCTTCCAGGACTTAACTAGGCATATTCTCACAACTAGTAGATTGATGGAATTTAGTATTTACCCAACAATAAAATGCAACAGAGATAATCACATTCAATTCGATCTTTCGTCCATAATATTACTGAATTCATGATTAACAGATGCATTACACCAGCCATTTAAAGATTTAAACAAAAGAGGTTAAGAGGACATATCTGAATCAACTCCTTGGAAGACAAACAGAACAGCCACGTTCCTCCCAACCGTAGAATAGGGTAGCCAAAATCACTTGCCCGATTCACCCCCTAGCCTGATTATGAATCCATGAGGGAAAACTTGGAAAAAACCCCTCCTCAGCAATGTCCTGCAATTCCAGTAGGTTCCTCTTGCCTCACACTCAAACAGTAGTGTTCATAACAGTAAGAAACTCAATAGTATTTTTCTCCAGCATACTTGGCAGCGTCCTGCCTCCTCACATATACTATTTATCAATTTTGCCCAAGTCTTTTTCCCTCCCTTGGGAATTTTCATAGCTTTCTAAATCCCTAATTTTTAGGGTCTGCCAATGGCCAAATAGTTGATTTTCCACTTGTAATATTCAGCCCAGAGGTAGTTCCAACATGTTCCCCACTCACGGAGTCATGGTTAGCTAAATTTAACATGGTTGTTCCATTTGTCCTCCTACAATCAATATAAAATATTATGTTCCGATACAAGTGTCATAGTCAAATAGTTAGTTGGGTCTAATCAGGTCTCTTCCCAACAGTAAAAATAATTAATTACAATTACCAAATTCGAAATTCGAAATTTCCATAAATGGAAAAAATTTTCCAAATTCGAATTTACTAAAAACGAAATAAATTTCCAGCAATTTTAAATTTCAAAAATATTTTATTTTTGGGGATGTCACATCCTTTCCCCCTTCAATAAAACATTGTCCTCAGTGTTCGTCTCTTTCCTGGAATAGGATTGGATGATATTTTCGCAAATCTCCCTCCAACTCCTAAGTGGCCTCCTCAGGACTAAAGTGCTTCCATTACACCTTTACCTGAGCGATGGCTCTGTTCCGAAGTGTTATTTCTCTCTGGTACAGAATGCGCAGGGGTTCCACCTGCATCAAGTTCCAATCAATCCTATGAGTATGGTCATGAATATACTTTTTCAAAAATGAAACATGAAATACATTATGAATTCTTAGATTAGTTGGAAGTGCAAGTTGATATGCTGCGGGTCCAATTCGAGCTAGTATCTCGAAGGGCCCACAAAACTTGGGTGCCATCTTGGCACAGTTCCCTAAATTAAGTGAGCTTTTTTGGGCTTTGACCTTCAAGTAAACATGGTCTCCAACTTGAAATTCCAAGTGTCTCCTTTTCTGGTCTGCATAACTCTTTTGTCTGTCCGGTGCTTCTTTCAAGTCCTATTGTACCTTTCTTACCATGTTCTCCATTTCTTGGAGCATCTCTGGTCCAACCATGAGTCTGTCGGCCGGGTTATCCCAGCTAATTGGAGTTGTACACTTTCTACCATACAGTATTTCAAAAGGGCTCAACTTAGCCGAAGTTTGGTACCCATTGTTATATGCAAATTCTACCAAGTGCAGGTAGTCTTCCCACTTGCTCAGTTTTGTTCTTACGTACATGCGAAGCATATCTTCTATGATCTAGTTTTTCCTTTCAGTCTGTCCATCCATTTGTGGATGATAGCTTGTACTGAAATTCAAGTTAGTGTTTAGCCCTGCAAACAATTCCTTCCAAAAAGCAGATGTAAATTTTACGTCTCTATCTGAAATCACCATTTTAGGAATACCATGCAGTCTAAAAATTTCTTTCATGAATATTTCAGCAATGTTTATAACTTTAAAAGTAGACTTTACAGGAATAAAGTGTGCATACTTACTGAGTTTATCGATTACAGCCGTGATAGAATCATTCAGTTTCTGAGTTTTAGGCAAAAATGTTATAAAGTCCAGTGATATAGTCTCCCATTTCCATTTTGGTACCGGTAATGGCTGTAATAGGTCGGCTGGATGTTGGTGCTCGACCTTAACCTGCTGACAATCTTGGCACCTAGCCAAGTATTCTGTCGTTTTTCCCTTCATACTAGGCCAGAAAAATGGTTTTCTAAGTGTTGTTATTGTTTTCTGGTAACCTAGATGGCCAGAATACGGTTTCTTATGCACTTCATCCAAAATTGTTGATTTCAATTCCACTGAATCTGGTATGTAAAGTCTGTTTTTAAGTCGCAATAGTCCTTTCTTGTTGATTATTAGATCTGGTTTGTCAGAGTTAGTGGTGCTGGTTTGTAATTTTGTCATTATTTTAGTGTAATTTCCATCGTTAATACTTGCCATCCTTATTCTTTGTTCCAGATCACTTTCTACCCTGCTGATGTTTATCTCAAATAACCCATGGAATCTTCTTCTTAAAGCGTCTACTACTTTATTTTCCTTACCCTTGATATGTCTGACCTCGAAGTCGAATTCGCTCAAGAAGGCTAGCCACCTTGCTTGTCTTCATTAAGATCTGCTTGGTTAAACAGATATTTCACCTCGCTATTATACGTCAATAGTAGGAATTTTCTACCCATTATATAGTGTTGCCACATTTTTAAGGCATGTATTAATGCTGCCAATTCTAAGTCATGAGTGACATAATTTCGCTCATGTCCTTTTAATTTTTTGGACTCGTAACAAATCACATGCCCTTCCTGAGTTAGGACACCACCTAGTCCCTCTTTACTTGCATCAACACAAAATGTGAAGTATTTACCTGGGTTTGCTACCTTCAAAATGGGTGCCGATGTCAATAATTCTTTCAACTTGTTAAAGCTATCTTGACACTTTTGCGACCAGTTAAACTTGGTTCCTTTCTTTTGTAGTGACATGATAGGGTAGGCTATCTTGGAAAACCCTTCTATAAATCTATGATAATATCCAGTCATTCCCATGAATGACTGGATATCTGTCACATCCTTAAGTA
Source organism: Picea mariana (assembly GCA_032191745.1). NCBI lineage: Eukaryota > Viridiplantae > Streptophyta > Pinopsida > Pinales > Pinaceae > Picea > Picea mariana. The sequence goes on along the minus strand of JASDQU010013402.1, from coordinate 417,182 downwards.
CCGGCCATTCCATAATGGCTTTTATCTTTGTCGGGTCTACAACAATACCTTCTAAGGAAATGACATGTCCTAAATATTGTATTTCTTTTTGATAAAAGTCACATTTGTCGAATTTTGCGTATAGTTTTTGTTTCCTTAATGCTTGCATAACTATTCTTAAGTGTTCATCATGTTCCTTCTCCATTTTAGAATATACTAGAATATCATCGATAAATACTACTACGAACTTGTCTAAGTACTAACTGAAAATGTTGTTCATCAAGCACATAAATGTGGTCGGTGCGTTAGTGAGTCTGAAAGGTATGAATACAAATTCGTAGTGTCCATATCTTGTTCAAAAAGCTATTTTATTTATGTCCTTGTCCTTTATCCTAACTTGATGATAACCGGATTGTAAATCCAATTTTGAAAAGATCTTGGCCCCACCAACTTGATCGAACAAATCATTTATCCTCGGTAAGGGGTATTTGTTCTTAATGGTCATTTTGTTCAGTTGTCTATAATCGATACATAGTCTTAGAGTACCGTATTTCTTTTTCACAAAGAGGATTGGTGACCCCCATGGTGAAACACTCGGTCTGATATACTCTTTGTCTAACAATTCTTCTAATTGGATTTTTAATTCTGTCAGTTCTGGTAGACTCATTTGGTAAGGTGCTTTTGAGATAGGGGTTGAACCGGGTAGTAGGTCTATGGAGAATTCTATTTCCCTTATAGGAGGTAATTCTGGTATCTCATCCACAAACATGTCTCAGAATTCACGTAGGACAGCAACGTCTTCTAACTTGGGCTTATCTTCTTTTTCTAATAGATTAGTCACTTAGATTCGCCACTTGGATGGCGTAAACTTGACATCCATTTCTAATACATTTCTTGAGTTGCATCGCTGAAACTTGTCTGACTGATACAGGTTTTGGTATGCCTTGGGTTGTTCTAATAGTGCCAAAATCATCTTTATAGCTAAGTATCTTTGTATAACAGTCTAGTACTGCTTTGTGTTGTTCCAACCAATCCATCCTGATAATCATATCATAAGATTTTAGTGGTAAGATGTTTAGATTGGTCCTTATCTTTTGACCACCTAAGTTGAACTCAATATCAGAAATAAAGTCAACTACTTTCCTTTTAGTACCTATTGCTAGCTGTACCAGCCATGATTTTGCGTGCTTCAGTTTCTTAAGTTTATTCGACTCTACTATATTAGGAGTAATATAACTTAACGTAGCTCCAGGGTCAATTAAAACAAAAATTCGAGTGTCATTGATTTTACCTTCGATTTCCACCACCAAGGACTGGTGGTCAGCTTGTCGACCATCTATGGCTGCATTTATCTGATGCAAGCTTCTTCTCATGCCTCCCACTGTCAAGGCTTCCTGTAGATTATGAACAACAGTTATGTTTGCTGAAGTTAAACATGGATAGTTCCTCCTTAGATGAATCTATCCACACTCCCAACACTTTAATGGCTCGCGGGAGTTGTCCCCAAACTTCTTCATTCCCAGGTTTACCGGTTTACCACTACCTTGCATACTCAGATGATTGGAGTGAAAATCCTTCCTTGGGAAACTTTTTGTTGCATTCCGATAAAGAGCTAGTTGGTATCCCTTCTTCCACTGGTTCATTCGATCTTGCTTTTTATCCTTCCAGGTCTTGGGAAAATCTACCCTCTATTTATACTGGTCATAGCACATTCGTGCTTTCCTAAATTCCTCACTCAAGGATTTGGGGTTGTCAAACTCAATTCTGTCCCGATAGGCCTGTGGTAAATAGCTTAAGAATTGTTGGATTTTTACCTTATCCTCCCAGATGTACGGTATGAACCTTAGTAGTTCTAGAAATTTATTTATAAGGTCCTCCATCGTCATCTGTCTGAGTCGTAACTCATAAAATTCTTTCGTTTTCCTTTCATAATAGCTTTCAAAAAGGTATTGTTTCTTGAAATACTTCTTAAAGTCAGACCATTCCAACTATTTCTCCTTTAGGCCCTTGGCCAATTTCAGGTCCTGCCACCAAATGTTGGCCTTCCCCTTCAGATTGTAGATGGTCATTCTGACCTTCATGTTGCTGGAATAGTTGTAGATCTAGAAGTATTTTTTGGTGTCCAACAACCATGCCTAAACTTCTTCTCCTGTCCTGGATTCTCTATCAAAGGTAGTTGGTTTAATATTTTTAAATTCTCCTTCAGGGTGGTCTACTTGTTTTATTTTTTTGTCTGGTATAGTTTTGTCTTCAGCTAAAGGTGTCCCTTCAGACGAACTGTCTCATTTTTTTGTTTCTAGTCCATAATTATTGGAGGCCCTTTTGTTGACTTCTTCGTCATGGTTATCGTCTTTTGGGCTTTTCTTGGTTACTATACTACACAGTAGGACTTCATTTATCTCTTATTGTTCCTACTGTGCTTTCTTCAATTTTTCATTGTTGGCCTTGAAAACCTGCAGTTCAACAATAAGATTCCTCATTGTTTCCAACACCTCCATGGGTGAGCTTCCATCATTGTTTTTTCTTGGATCTCCGGGACGTCCTTGCTATGGATTTCCTTCCATCCTGATTTTTGCACCCTCCTGAGATGCCATAATTTACAAAAACATAAAGGGATTTATGTTTGTAACCATAAGATTATTAGTTTTACATAAATTGGAATAAATACTAAGTAGCTAATGTGGCCATGTTCAGGCCCAGTGTTATAGCTTTTGCTCTGATACCATATGTAATGTACCTCAAAAACTGTCTGGAAAAAAAAAACCGTTTGTATAAATATCCTTGAATAGCTCGAGATTCAAGCAAGTAAGCTTTTTGTTATAAAGCTTGAGTCTAAAAGTTTGCAAGAGTCCTTACTATCATCAACTGTCATTACCATTCGACTTAAAGTTTTATAATCGATGATAAGTGTTTACTTCTCATTTCAACGCTTATTTCAATTCCTGTAATTACAATTACTTTCCTATCTGTTTGTACCTATAACCATTACCACAGTCTTAGCAACACAAACGACTTTGGGATTTTATGGCCAAATCCTTATGCATTAGACCCTACAAATAACCCATTACCAAATGTTTACAATAAAAATGACTTTGGGGGTTGATGGACTAGGCCTCATGTGTTAGTCCATACACATAATCATATGATGAAAACGACCAAACAGACTTAGAAAAAGTAGAGTATTATTCTATACTCAAATTACGAATATTTCATAATTCTCCGATCATATTCAAATTCACCTGCACCGTTGGATTACAAGTGTTGGGTCTCATGCTTATTCCATATGCCCACTGGTTGTGACCACAGGCCTAATCAAAATACCTTTCACATTTAGGCATTTCAGCATTTCGGCAAGTCGCGATTCCCAAAATGGAGCCAGATCAACGGTTCACAAAACTTCATAATCTGATCCCTTCCTTTCTTAATCGAACGGATGATGGGATTTTGGCATTTTTCCCTTCGATTCATCGTGCTCCATCATTATCGGATGGTTCACATAACCCACTGAGATGAATAGTTGATGGGATTTCGGAGTTTTTCCTTTTGGGTTTTCGAGACTCACAATAGTCCCTTTCGGAATTTCAGAGTTTGAGACTTCATGATGGTGGAGTTTTTTCTTGCTATGTAAAACCCCGAAAATAGAAAGTTTCGATGTGATGTAAACCTGTTGATGTCACACGTGGAATGACACGTGTCAAATAGCTACCACGTGTCACTCTGATTCGTGACTTACATGTGGCTGAAATGTTGAATCAACTTGAGACTTGTCATTGCCTGATTGTTCCACGTGTCCTTAGATGACGTGGTTTGTTGATGTGTCTGTTTCGGGATTTCGAGGTTCGCTACTTCAAAGGTTAAAGTTCCTTTGATCTTTGATTTCCCAGTCTGCAAAACTCCGAAATGGAGTCTTTGACATGCTCTGATACCATATGTAATAAACCACAATTTTGACATAAAAAAATTCTCCTTCAGAACATTAATCCTAAATAACTTGATAGATTCATTCTTAGGATAAGATGACCGTTTTTCTTTCTATTATTAAATTCTGATAAGTTTCTTATATTATGGTTACCCATGTTGACATTTTATTCATCCAAACTATAGGTGTCCAGATCATGCTAAGTTAACCGTCCATTACTCTAACATTTATGTAAGTCCTAAATCTTCCAAACATTTATACGTATCATACACATACTATACTAAACTTGGACTATGGAGGACTTGAGATTCGTGATCCCAGAATTCTTTCCATATGTAAATAAAATTTGTCACATACCCACTATAGAAAAAATTAATATTTTCGCTCTTCCTCAAGGGATAGAATCCCCGAATTCCTATGGGGGCCTATATCAGGCTAGCTCTTCCTTATCCACCTCCATGTGCTCATTGGTTATGACCATAGGCCAAGCCAAGAGGCACCTTTCACATTTCATGACTTAGTGATGCAAGAGAGTCAAGTCTTTCGACTCTTCAAACCCTGAAACCCAAAATATTATCTTCGATGAGGTCAACGGCTGAGAATATCCCCCTGATTCAATGGTCCTGGCCGTATCAGGATTTTGGTAACCGGGAGTTCGAAATGAAGCGACTCAAACCACTGGTCACTCCATTCCCCGAACTATGATATGGGAATTCATGTATGAGATCAACGATCCTCGTTGATCTAGATCTGATGGTCACTATCCCTCCTGAGCTTAAGGGTGTTGAAAGACACTCAGTCTTAATGGCATGTTGAGGTTTCGTATACCAGGATTTCATGACTTACAAAGACGAGGGTTCTTTCCCTTTGGTTTCCCGGATGCAGAAATGCCGAAAATTACTCACACTAAACTGGCTCATTCACAGAGCACATCAGGGTTTCGTATACCGGGATTTCACGACTTGCAAAGACGAGGGGTCTTGCCCTTTGGTTTCCCGTATGCCGAAACAGTGAAATTTATTCACACTAAACCGATTTCGATCATGGTCTATTTTTCACTCTTGAGCTTTCATATGCTTTGAAACCTCCAAAGGGTTTCTCGACCTCTGCACTCCATGCAAGGTTCTTGCACACAACGGTGTGATCCTTCCTGATCTTTTCCAGGACTTAAGGAGTTTTGGGTTCGGTTTTCCTCGTACAGGGCCTATGTCAATCTGCACAACCTCTCCTGAGATTAACAAACTTCATCCTCCAAGGGACTCTAAACAATTAGGAGGGTTGGCATGTGTACATGAAACTGTGTCTGGGGTCGACGAACACACAGTTTGTGACTCTGGCTTATGCCTCCACAGGACACAAGCATTTATGGGTATATGTAACTTAAGGGTTCCAGAATGATTTCGTTTCATTTGGGGCTTTTGCACCCTTTATATTACATTCCAGAATTTTCTCTGTGTTAAACGGTGTTATTTCGAATTTATTCTAGTGCTTTAACATGTAGAAATTAGACCAAATCGACTTACAAATTCTTATGAATACCTATTGAAATATTTATACTCTGTGTACGATAGGTTTTCCTATAGAGAATTTTTGCAATTCTTTCGATTATAATTCATACATAATTACATCCCGAGTATTTGCGTACCCGGATATCATAAATGTTTAATATGTATGAGAAAGGGATTATGTTTACTTATTGTATTTCTGCATAAGTCGTAACCTACAGGAAAATAAACATACATCTATATGTATGTATATTTCCATTATTCAATTCTCGTTTACATTGCACACTTAATTAGTTCATTTCTGTAAGTACCATTTGGTTGTGGGGATTCGCCTACCACTTTCACTCTAATACATAAATCAACTAACCCATAGGAAATTATTCTTTCAGGACTTAACCAGGCATATTCTCACAACTAGTAGATTGATGAAATTTAGTATTTACCCAACAATAAAATGCAACATAGATAATCACATTCGATTCGATCTTTCGTCCATAACATTACTCAATTCATGATTAACAGATTCATTACACCAACCATTTAACAATTTAAACATAAGAGGTTAATAGGAAATATCTAAATGAACTCACTAGAAGACAAACAGAACAACCACGTTCCTCCCAACCATAGAATAGGGCAGCCAAAATCACTTGCTCGATTCACCCCTTAGCCTAACCATGAATCCATGAGGGCGAACTTGGAAAAAACTCCTCCTTAACAATGTCTTGCAATTCCAGTAGGTTCCTCTTGCCTCACACTCAAACAGTAGTGTTCATAACAGCAAGAAACTCAATAGTCTTTTTCTCCAGCATACTTGGAAGCATCCTGCCTCCTCACATATGCTATTTATCAATTTTGCCCACGTCTTTTTCCCTCCCTTGGGAATTTTCACAGCTTTCTAAATCCCTAATTTTCAGGGGCTGCCAATGGCCAAATCACTGATTTTCCACTTGTAATAATCAACCCAGAGGTAGTTCCAACATGTTCCCCACTCATGGAGTCATGGTCAGCTAAATTTAACATGGTTGTTCCATTTGTCCTCCTGCAATCAATATAAAATATTCTATTTCCATACAAGTGTCATAATCAAATAGTTAGTTGGGTCTAATCAGGTTTCTACCCAACAGTCAAAATAATTAATTACAATTACCAAATTCGAAATTCAGAATTGCCATAAATGGAAAAAAAATTCCAAATTTGAATTTACTAAAAACAGAATAAATTTCCAGCAATTTTAAATTTCAAAAATATTTTATTTTTGGTGATGTCACATTTTCCAACTTTAAATGTCCATCTTCCAAGGAGTATCGTATGAAATGGTACATGCATTTTATATTCTTATTCTTCAAATGGAAGGTTGAGCTCTTTGCAATATGAATGGAACTCATGTTTTCACAGTACAACTTCTTATTCTCTTGCTTCTTTCCCAATTCCTCCATAAACCTATGTAACCAAATCATCTCTTTACTATCCTCTGTAGCAACAACATACTCTGCCTCTGTTGTTGAAAGTGAAACAACCTTTTGTAGTTTTGAAATCCAACTTACTATTGTTCAACCTACATTAAAAACATACCCTGTGGTGCTCCTCCTGCTGTCTTTATCACCTTCCATATTTGAATCAACATATCTCTGTAGAACAGTGTCTGAACCTCCTAAACATAATTCATGAGTAGCAGTACCTTTCAAATACTTGAGAATCCACTTTACCACATCCCAATGTTCTTTACCTGGATTGTTCATATAACTACTCATAACTCCCACTACATGTGCAATATTTGGTCTTGTGAAAACCATCATATACATCAAGATGCCAACTATTGATGAATAAGGGACCCTAGCCATGTATTTTATTTCCTCATGTGCCTTGGGACACATTTATTTGGTTGATTTGAAATGGCTAGCCAAAGGTGTACTAATTGGTTTTGCATTCTACATTCTAAACCTCTCCAACACCTTTTCTATGTACTCACCCTGAGACAATGTCAAATTGTGATTTTTCCTTTCTCTTGTTATTCACATACCAAGTTTTTTGTTTGCAACACCCAAATCCTTCATCACAAATGAATTAGATAATTTCTTCTTGAGCACATTTATATCCTTCATATTAGACCCTGCAACAAGCATGTCATCTACATACAATAGCAAGACAATATAACTTTCATTTTCTATCTTTTTAAAATAAACACAATGATCAAAATGAAATCTAATATGTTATGTCATAAACATGTCAAACTTCAAATACCATACCTTGGAGATTTGTTTAGGCGATACAAGATCTTCTTCAACATGCATACCAAATTTTCCTTCCCTTTGACCTCATACCTCTGTGGTTGTTGCATATAAATATCTTCCTCCAAATCCCCATGGATAATTTTCCTTTTTACATCTAACTGTTGAAGATGTAAATCTTCTACTGCCGCAAGACTTAAAATAGACCTAATTGAAGTCATTTTAACAACAGGAGAAAATATTTCATCAAAATCTATACCTTTCTTTTGTGCAAACCTCTTTACAACAAGTCTATCCTTGTATTGCTTTCTTCCTCCATCTTCTTCCTTCAACTTGTAAATCCATTTATTCTGCAATGCTTTTTTTCCTGCAGTCAACTGAACTAAATCTCAAGTCTGGTTATTTACCAGGGAATCCATTTCCTCTTTCATGCCTTTCTCCCACTTCTTTCTAGTGTCTACCTGCATTGCCTCTTCATAACATTTTGGTTCACCAGAATCAATCAACAATAAATAATACAATGAAGGAAAGTATTGTTCAGAGGGTCTACTTAACCTGATAGATCTTCTAACAACACTTGTAGGAGTTTGAGGTACTTGTTGCTCCTGTTGTTGTACATTTTGATTTTTTGGTACCTTTGGAATTTCTTTTTAAGTGATCTCATCAAGCACTATGTATTCTGGTTTTTCTTTCTCCTATTTCTCTCCCTGCAATTGATCTATGTACATGACCTTCTCATTGAATATGACATATCTACTCCTAATGATTTTTTTTATTTTTATAATCCCATAAGCGATAATCAAAATCATTAACATTGTATCCAATAAAGGTACACTTCTTGGATTTTTCCTCAATCTTTATTCTATTTTCTTTATCAATATGGACAAATGCTTCACAACCAAAAGTCTTAAAAAAATAATATTTTACCTTTTTACCCATCCATGCCTCCTCTGGAATTACACCATCCAACAACATTGAAGCTCCTATGTTTATTAAGTAAACAAAATTATTTACATCATCTTCCCAAAACTATAAGGGCAACCCAACATGCAATCTCATACTCCTTGCATGCTCCATGATTGTCCTATTCATCCTTTATGACACACCATTTTCTTGTGGTGTTCCTGGAACTGTCTTCTCTCTACGAATCCCATAGTATGAACAATAATCACAAAACTCCTTGCTACAATATTCACCTCCATTTTCTGATCTAAGACACTTCAACCTTTTTCCTATCTCATTCTCAACCAAAACTTTCCATTTCTTAAAAGTATCAAAAACATCAGAATTTTGTCGAATGCAATAAACCCAAGTTTTTCTAGTTGCATCATCAATAAAAGTAACATAATAACAAGATACACCAAGAGATGATACCTGAGTTGGTCCCTGTACATCTATATGCACAAGCTCTAACCTTTCACTCTTCTTTTCTTTTCTGACTCTGAGAAATTTGACTCTCTTTTGTTTTCCATAAACAAAATGCTCACAGAAATCCAAATCAATTTGTTTAAGATCTGGAAACAAATTTCTTTTGTGAATTATTTGCATCCCCTTCTCACTCATGTGTTCAAGCCTATGATTTCACAGTGTTATATCCACTTATGTAGAAGCTAAAGAGATATAAGAGTCAATATTACTAGTACATAAATACAACATACCTACCTTCTCTCCTTTTTTTATCACTAGTGATACTTTGGTGACTTTCACCACCTTATCTATAAATATGGATATAAAACCTCCACTTTCCAACGTCCCTATTGAAATCAGATTTTTCTTTAGATCTGAAACATGTCTTGCCTCTTTCAACAACCACTAGTTTCCATTCCTTTTCTTTATTTTTACCTTTCCCATTCCAACAATTTTGCATGGTGCATCATCACCCAAATGAACCTGTGCAAAATCACCTTGAACATAATCTAGAAAACGTTTCCTATGGGGTGTGGAATGAAATGAATTCCCTGAATCTACTACCCAAGACTCAGAAATATTATCTACAGAAAGAATCAAATCATATTGTAACACATCACCTCTTACATTTGCTTCCTGATTTTTCTCATGTTGTCTATCTCTTTGTTTTTTTGGAGCTTTGCAGTCTTTCTTCATATGTCTTTTCATCCCATAATTCCAACATTTTATCTTTCCCAGTCTGGATTTGGCTCTGCCCTTCCTATAATTCCCACGGTTCCCCTAGCCCTTTCCTCTATCCTTTTTTCTTCCCATATTCTTCATGTTTAATGCATTACCTAATGTATCACCTTTTCTTTCCCATCACATTTCCTCACTAAGGATAACACCAACAACATCATCGAATTTTAAAGTGTTTGAACCAAAGACAGATTTACTTACAACCATGACCAATCCGTTCCAACTTTCGATCAATGAGCAAAAGATTAGAAGAGCCATGACCTCATCATCAAAGTCCACTTTTACAGAACTTAGCTAATTATTAGCCATATTAAATTCATTTAAATGATCTACAATAGACCCACCTTCTCACATCTTCATATTGAATAATATCTTCATTATAAATACCTTATCAGATGCTGAGCATTTTTCATACAGTTTATCCAATGTGTCCATCAACTACTTCATTGTCTTTTCTTTCAAAATATTGAAATCCATCGATGCTACCAGGCTCAACCGTATTGTTCCTAGTGTCGTTCTGTCAAGAAGCTCCCATTCTTCATCCTTCATGGTCGTTGGCTTCTTTTCTATTCCACCCAATGGTAGGAATAGATCCCTCTGATATAAATAATATTCCATCTACATCTTCCATAACTGGTAGTTTTGGTCGTTAAATTTCTCAACCCTAAAATTTCCATGTTATGTCATTTCTCCCACTTGAACCAATAATCCTCTTTTCCTACGAGTTACCTTTCACTTTGATACTAGTTGTTATAAAAATAGGATCATAGAGCAATAAAATAAAACAAATGTGGAAATAAAACACAAAAGATACATAATACAATAGAGACAATGATATATGTTGTTCACCTAGTGTGGGCTACGTCCACCAAAGAAATTTCCAGGTCCTTCCTTTTATTATCCATGAAAATGAAGGGATATAACCTACAACACACCCATTGTAACTTCCTTTTATTTCTCTCATAACTTGTCCTCTCTCAAAATACAATATTCACAATAATGCATAGCTGCAATACATTTCCCTCATAAAATAAGGTTTCCTTCTAGGGAAAAAACCCTAACATAACTTCTATCGTCAGATCTGTGACCTTATAATGAACGGTCCAAATTTACTATGAAATTACAATATAAATTTACAAGGAAAATTTTCATTCCGGGGCTTCTCCCCCGAACCCCCGCCGGGGATCCACTTTCCCACGTACCCCCTTGCAACCCCCCCACATGGAGGGGTGTATAGTCTTCATGGGGTATAAACAAAGATGAAAACAAAGACTATGAAACAGGATGATACTCAAGCTCCACAACCAACATTATTCTCTCTAAAGGGATTGTTTATAATCCTTCCACATGTCACATGATTCTTATAATAAATAGTTAGAGCTTAAATTCCTATTTTTCATATCCAAACCATGTCTTAATCCTTGATATTGATCCCTAGTGCATGAAACATTGAAATATTTTTTAAGGCTTTATGTCAACCATGCATTAATATTTGATGCCATGGTTGAGCAGTGAAATCCAAGGTCTTGGGTCATTAGAGTTTTACATGAACTTCCCTACTTCAGGTTACCTATGAGTTAGTCAATTAATGTATTTTTCCATGTTCCTTGAATAAGGCCCATTAGATATTAGCGGAAAATCATTTAATGTAAAAGGGTCATTTTTATTAAATAAGGTCCACTAGGTAGTTGGTACTCGTTAATGATATGATCGTAACTAGTTAGGGTTTTTCTGTTGAGAATATAATTAAAGAGTTATAAGGATATGAAGTGTTTTTTCAAGTACTTTTGTATTTGGACCTTTTCATTGTAAAAGGTCACCCCACTTTAAAAGACAAGTGGAAATTTCTTTATTTCATCTAATTATCATGATACAAGGGTATATTTCACATATTTCACCTTGTTTGTCTCTTGTATCTATTTCTTCTACATTTACAATCTCTATATACCTAGATTGTGTTTCAAAAATAAATGTTAAGCAACACTTCAAGTGGTATCAAAGCTCTTTCTTGATATAGGATGCCTTTGAATTGTAGCAAAATTTTTTTAGGCTAGAGACATGTTATGGTGTCTTTAAAAAAAACAAATATGTGTTGTTCAGTAGGTAAAACTATGGTTAGGTAAGAATAAATGTAGAAGTTACAAGTTGTGTCACTCGGTTGGACGCCCTTGTAACCTTTGTTAGTGCCCCTTTGAGTAGTACTACATCATATAATATTTGTATACAAAATTTTATTCCACATACCCTTAGGTATATTTAAATCACTTTGTGTTCGCTTGAAACTAGCCTTACATAAACCTATGGCTTTCTAATTGCTATAGTACAATGGGAAAAACACTCAAGGAGATTACTCTCACATACTAGGCTATCAAGTATTACATCTAAGGGTATATTCTATCCTACCTTGTTGGTGTTGTGAAAGATTCAATCAAGCAATATTTTTGGAAACACTTTGGTATATTAGAGAGCTATAGAACTTGGCATTCCTTTGTACTTAATACCCTACAAACCATATCCTATAGCTAATTAAATTCCCACATATTTTCATCCAAAATGAATCTAGAAATTATTTCAACGTAGTAATGTTCATCAAGGAGTAATACTCCCACCAACATAAAAAAAAAAGAGTCTAGGTCCTTCCAGCACCATTGTGGGAGACATATCTAAAAATCATCCTTTCCCCCCTAATGATCAACTTGGTAGACCCCTCTAGAAACCTAATTTTTATGGATCCAACAATAAAATATGAGTTGTATATCTCAAAAGACTCCTCTTGGGATACTAGTCATATTAAGATAATTTTGGATTAACATTTTGATGAGATATTAAGTGGCACCATTGTCGATAATCACAATATGGCATCCACAGAGAACCAAAACCCGACCAATAAGCACCAATAGATTGAATTCAAGATTTATACCATTGACTCTTCAGTCAAGGATCTCTTTGTAATGATGAACACCCAAAGTTTGGTGTTGAGATATCTATGTAGACACTTGGTTATTGACATACTAGCTCCACACATTAATCCAATAAATGGGCTCTCCTAAAAAAATTAAGTACATGACACTCACATTCTCTTTCTAGATACTCATTGTTTAATATGATCACCAACCTTAATCTCAAAGGATTTGTTTTGAGAGACTAATGTGTTGTTATTGAACTTAAAGTTTGAATCATCGGTCAAGAACACAAGGTCAAAGTTCATCATGTTCATGTGTTGGTTAGGTGTGTTAGTGCATGGATCATGGGTAAATAAGTTAGGGTCAAAGGGTTAATGGATTTAGGGGCACTTATGGGGGTATTTGTTTAGTGGTTAAGGGGTTTAGGTTTTGGGGTCAGTAGTAGGTAAGTGGTTTATGAATTAACATGTTTGTTGATTAGGAGTTAGACCTTATGTTTGTGTATGTAGTTAGAGATTGAAGCTTCCAAGTTGTGTGAATTCATTGTATGGGTAGAGTGTATTAGTTCCATGGGTAATATGTGTGGGTTATTTGTGTTAGGTGTGGCAAGTTAGTTGTTGGTTGTAGTAAGTAAGTAATTTATGATACAAGAAGTTATTATTCATGGAAAAAGCCAATAAACCACTACATGGAGAACACCTTGTAGAAGAGGTTTTTACAGAACGTCCTCGAAAATTTTATCCCTTTTCTGTTTATAGCAGAAATTTTTAGCGGAGGTGTGCGATTGGAGGTTTTTGCAGAGGTTTTTACACCAATGTGCCTCAATCATCCCAATGCACCAATGTTCTCACAAACATAAATCCCAAGTTCTTAACAAATAAATCTCATCGATAACCATTACTAATATAAAATGCTAAAATATCACCTTTTATTTAAAAATAAAATGCATAACATTGCTCCATAATTAAATAAGTTCACCAGTGCACATATAAAGGATGCATTGGATCAGGTTAGAACAATTGATTATTTATAAAACAATTAATTTAAAAAACCATAAAACCATCAATGGTGCACTTAGAAACCCCTACAACCCCAATGCATCTACAATAGGGGTGCACTGAAAAATAATAATAGTGTGCTTAATAGTACTATAGTCTTGAGTTTTTTAATGTATGCCCAAAAATCAAACCAATGTGTTACTTATACTAGAACACACCAGTGTTTCCAACTATATGGCACACCACTATATGGTAAAATAAATAAAAAATTGCAGGTGCATTCAAGAACTAAAGAATGCACTAGTGTGTCTTACTGTTGGGTGCACCATGATAGGGTAAAAAAAATACCAAAATGAATTTCACTATCAAATTTCCTTCTATGGTTCCAACCTCTCATACAAAAACACCAATGCCCACTCTCCTTCTACAACCATCCTATTTTCAGTGCTCTACAATGTTTCTTCCTTAGTGCACATGTAGATTCCATACACTTTCCAATTTTAGAAAAAAACTTGAAAATTTCAATTTTTATCTATGTGATAACCATGCCTCCTTGGGAGAGAAGAGATCAAGTAAATTGTTTTTACCTCTTAATTTTATTTTATTTCGCATTAAAATTTAAAATTGGCCTTAAATTTGACATTTTTTTCATTCAAAAAAAAAAAAAATACATTCGTGGTGCGCTTCACGCATTCAGCTTGCCCCAGACATAGTGCATATTGTGAATTTGTAGGAATCACCATAAACGGTGAATCTTGTGAATTTATAGGAAGCAATACTAGAGGTGTGTACAAAATTACACAATGGACCACTAAACAATAATCATTGCACACTGGAATGGGGTTATACACTACTCATGCCTTTGTCTTAGAAGAGGCATTATTTTCACAAAAATAAACCAATGGTGCATTCTAAAAACTTAAATGCACTAATGCTCCTCACCGAGCTGAATGCTTCATGATCAATGATTTATAAAATACAATTCACAACTAAAAATATACACAGCGATCCAAGCAACATGGAGCACTGAACTTACCAGTGTACCTTAACGATGTGTATCATTTTAGATGAGGCACCACAAACCGAATGTGTTATATGGATGCATTGCATCGCACCGAACATATAAAAATTGTTAATCCATAGGCAAATCCCCATGTTATGTGTAAAACCCATTATTAATCCCGTGGATATTGAATTATAACATTTCCAGTGTTATATTTGTAGGCCAGCTAGAACCCTTAATTGCACCCTTTCATTACAATTATACCATTTTTCTCACACACACACACACACACACACACACACACACACACACACACATATATATATATATATATACCAAGGAGACCTAGCCTTAGGATCATCTTTTCTCATCTCATATTGTCTTCTAAGTTGGGTATATTGTAAAAGGAGGTTTCCCCCTTGAAGTGGGCCGTATTCATTGAATTTGTATCATTTTTAAGGAATTGGATCATAACATTTGGTATCAGAGCTTACGATCCTAGGGTTTCACTCCTCCAACTGAGACACCTTGGTATTTTCAATATAACTTTTTTTCTAGAACATTTCAGACCATGAAATATTCAGGCGAGTGAAATATCAGGGTACAGGTGGTAAAAATTTCAAGGTCCAGTTCCGTATAATTTCATAGATATATTCTATGGAATATGAGGTTTTTGAATCATCATCAATTCAGTTTTATACTAGTCATCTTGGAATTTTCACTATAACTATTTTTCCTGGAATTTTAAGACAATGAAATTTTGTGGAGACTCAACAGAAATTTCATAGTACAAGTGGTAAAAATTGCAGGTTCTAGTTTTCTATAATTTTGGAGAAATATTCCATGAAAGACAAGACTTGTGACTAATCCTTAAATGAATTTTTAAAAAGTTGTCTTAGAAGTTTTGCTATAACTTCTTTTTTATGGCATTTCAGACTCTAAAATTTCAGAATCCCAAGGAGACATAGTGAATTACATGTGGATTTTTTTTTATATTTTTAATCATTATAATTTGTGAGATATATATTATGCAATTTGGGGATTATTACTAATCTTGAAATTAGTCTTGAATAAGTCATTTTGATATTTTTGATACAACCTTTTATCAGTAAAGGTTCAGACTCTGAAATTTTAAGGAGTTAAAAAGTCATATCGGAGTACTATAGGCTAAAATTTTAGAATAGAAAGTGTTCAAAGTTCATATATATATCAAGAAAAAGGTCATCCATCTATACATACTCCAAATTAAGGGTTTTAAAGGTACATAACTTCCAATTCACATAACTTTTGATTGGAGGATATGTTTTCGGTGATTTAAAATTTGGATAAAGGGAAAATAGAGGAGTACTATTATTTTTTTCCCACATGGATCCAAAAAAAATCTTAACACCAAATAAACCTCTAGAAATCTCACATAGGACATCAGAAGAAAATGAAGATTTCGAAAATAGACTATACTAATTAAAGAACCAATTTGATGAAATGAGTGGCAGTATGCTGAAACTAGTGGATTTATCACATTCTCAAGCATCCCTAAAAAAGGAAATGGAAGATGAAATAAAAAAGAAGATGGATGAAAATAAGAATGACATGGAAAATAAGATAGATGAAAATAGGAAAGAGATGGAAATAAGATGAATGAAAATAGTGCACATATGGAAAAGAAAATGAATGAAAATAGTGCACATATGGAAAAGAAAATGAATGAAATGCAAAAATCCACAAAATCCATACTATTAGAGGGGATCACTAAAAGGGATATGGAGTTCCAAGGAAATTCTGAAAATAAGGAAAACATTGGTGTTGAGACTCAATCACATATGGGGAGTATTGTATCACAACTGGAGAGCACCAATACTGAATTTCATAATTATTCATCACTTCAATATCCACATCATCAAGGATTCAAGTCAGCATCAAGGAACTACTTCATTCCAAAGATCAATAGGAGGAAGTTTTATGGTAAAGATCCTATAACATGGATATTCCATATGGAGAAATACTTTGATATACACCAATTGAAAACCTTACAAAAGGTACCTATTGCATCCTTGTACTTAGAAATATGATCAATTTGTTTGGTATCAATAGATTTGTGAAAGAAAAAATAATTATGTTATCTCTTGGTCCATTTTTATGGATGAATTGATATCACATTATGGGGATATTAAAAGAAATACATTCTTTATTCAATTAATAAATATTAATCAAAAAGGTCCAGTTACAAAACACATTCAACAATTCCAAAATCTCAGTCTCAAGCTAAAGAAAATTCATGAGGATAAATTTTTAGATCTCTTTATTGGCACTTTCAAGGATAACATTCAACATGAGGTGTGTCTCTTCAAACCCAAATCCCTAGAGAAATATTTTAGTATGGAAATGAAGCAGAGATCGTTTTTGGGTTCATAAGACAATCGTACCTCAACCGAAAAGGTTGACACCTTAAAAAATGGATGAAAGAATAAAAAAGGGAACATGTTTCAATTGTGACAGCAAGTAAAGTAAGGGGCATAAATGCAGTGAGAATAAATTATTCTACATAGACTATGAAGTGGAAGAAGACTAGGAATTGGAACCACCACAAGCTCCATATCTAGAAGAGACTACTCCAACAATATCTTGTCATGCATTGGCCGACATCAGTACTTCACAATTCCTCAATATACAAGGATACAACAAAAGGAAAAAGGTAAAAGTATTGATTGATTTTGGTAGTACCCATAATTTTATTAATTACAAATTAGAAAAAGGTCTTAATTGATTTGTATATCTAGCACCATAGTTTCAAGTAATGATTGTAGAAAGAGGTACCATATATTGTTCTGGGAAGTTCTGTAGGTACTAATATCAACATGGGGGATGTTTTTTTTTATAGTCCCATGATTTTCATACAATTGGATGGTTTGGATGTTGTATTAGGGGTCTAATGGATACAATGATTGGGAATGGTGGCCCTTAATTTTCAATATCTTTTCATGAGAATTTCCTCATATGGAAAGGAAACTAGGCTTAGAGGTATCCAAGGGAAACCCTATATGGTGATAAGCTCTAATAGCATGAAAACATTAATAAAAAAATGGACACGATGGTGTAATTTCACAATTGTGATCACTTGATGTTCAAACATCTATATCTTCTACTTCATTAGATGTCCAAATAGTTGCCAACAATCATTCCAAGGTATTTGGTGAAATTTCTAAGGGTCTTCCACGTTCTTGATATTATGACAATGTTATTCATTTCCAAACAAGAAGTGTACCGCCTAACATTAGGACTTATAGGTATCTGTATGCACGAAAGATGGAGATTAAGCATATGATCCAAGAAATGTTAGAGTCTAGAATCATTCAACCTAGCCAAATTTATTTCTCTTCACCAGTGGTGATGTTAGAAAAAAGGATGGTTCATGGCGTATGTGTCCAGATTATAGACATCTCAAAAAAATTACCATCAAAGATAAGTTTCCTATTCATGTCATTGATGAATTATTAGATGAATTGCATGGATAAAAATTATTTACTAAGTTGGATCTTCGTTCAAGATATTGTTGGTTGTGGAGCCTGATTATCTTCCTGATTCAGAGGTCCTTGCTTTCAGCCATGTTTATACCCCATGAAGTATTTACACCCCAGAAGTATGTACACTCTTCCACGTGGGGGAGTGCAGAGGGGGGGTACCCCCTCTGCGGGGTCCGGGGGGTCTGGGGGCAAGCGGGGGTTCAGGGGTGAAGCCCCCGAAGCAAAAATTGCCTTGTAAAAGTATATTGTAATTTCATTGTAAATTTGGACCGTTCATTATAAGGTCGCAGATCTAACGGTAGAGATTATGTTAGGGTTTTTTTTCCCTAGAAGGAAACCCTCTTTTATGAGGGAAATGTATTGCGGCTATGGACGAGGGTGAATATTGTATTCTGAGAGAGGAGATTGTGAGAGAAAGAAGAGGAAGTTACAGCGGGTTTTGCTGTAGGTTGTATCCCTTCATTTGTTGGATAATAATAAAGGAAGGACCTGGCAATTTCTCTGGTGGACGTAGCCCACACTGGGTGAACCATGTAAATCTGTGTCTCTCTTGTATTGTGTGTCTTTTGTGTTTTGTTTCTGCATTTGTTTTATTTTATTGCTCTGCGGTCCTGTTTTTCTAACAGATATCATCAAATCAGAATGAGGCAAGAAGACATGCCCAAAATTTTTTTTAGAAAACTTGAAGGTCATTATGATTTCTTGGTTATGCCATTTGGAATTACTAATACACCTTAAATATTTCAAAGCTTGATGAGTTCTATTTTCAAGCATTTCCTTAGAAAAATTTTGTTAGTATTTTTTGATGACATACTAATCTACAATAAATATTTGGAAGGGCATGTACAACATGTTCATAGAGTATTACAAATATTGGAAGAGAAAAAACTTTATGCAAATCCTTCCGAGTGTGCCTTTGGGGTTCAAGAAGTGGAATATTTGGGTCATATTGTATCTCATGAAGGTGTAAAAGTGGACCCTACCAAAATTAAAGCTTTGAGGGAATGGTCGATTCCCAAAACCTTGAATAAAATTAGAGGATTCTTAGGATTGATAGGCTATTACCATAAGATTTTCAAGAACTATGGTCAAATAGCAGAACCTCTAACAACTTTATTAAATAAGGAAGCATTTTCTTGGACTGAAGTAGCAATGCAAGCCTTTGAAAAACTTAAGGAGGATATGTGTACAACTCCTATCTTGGACACACCTAACTTTGCAAAAACATTTATTGTGGAGTTTGATACCTTAGGCCATGGAATTGGTGCATTTTTAATGTAAAAAGGAAGGCCATATGCCTTTGAAAGAAGCCAAATTAAAGGAAAAAACTTACTCAAACCCATTTACGAAAAACAATTGTTGGCCATACTACATGTAGTTCAGAACTGACACCCTTAATAGGAAGATAGTCATTTCAACATAAAAATAGATCATGATAGTATGACATACTCTTGTAGCAAAAATTATATTCATAAGAGAAACAAAAATGGGTTACACATATGATAGGTTATGAATTTTAAATTATATACAAAAAAGGAAAACATAATGTTTTGGCAGATGCCCTTTCAAGAAAAGAAGAAGAAACATCAGGTTCATTATGTTCTATTTCTATTCCACAATCAGATTGGGTGGAAGAAGCAAGGATATAATGGAAGCAACATCAAGAGGTATGAAAGATCATTAAAAAACTACAAGAGGACCCCAGTTCATTAGATAATTTTGTATGGAATAATTATTTTCTATGGTATCATGATCGCCTATATTTATGTAAGAATTCCCAACTCAAACAGAAGATCCTTCTGGAATTCCACACTTATCCTCTAGGAGGACATTCAAGATCCTTGAAAACATACCATAGGATCAATAAGGATTTTTTATGGGAAGGTATTAAAATTGATGTTCAAAATTTTGTGTCTAAATGTTTGGTCTACCAAATAAATAAGGAAGATAAAATAAAGACGCCAGATCTCCTACAATCATTAGCTATACCAAGTCAATGTTGGGAAGAAGTTTCAATGAATTTTATTATAGGTTTACCCAAACCCAAAGGAAATATTGTCATCATGTTAGTAGTGGACCAAATGACAAAGTATGCCCATTTTTTCTCTCTTTCTCATCCTTTTAAAGAAAGTAAAATAGTCGCAACATTCATGGAAATAGTTCAAAATCTACATGGAGTCCCCAAGATTATTGTAAGTGACAGAGATCCAATTTTCACTAGAAATTTTTGGACTGAATTATTTTGTTGTTTCGGTACTCAGTTGGATCATAGCTCATCTTACCATCCTTAATATGATGGGCAAAATGAGATTGTGAGTAAATTTCTAGAAGGATATCTTCATTTCTTTTCATATGATAAATAAACACAATGGTTCAAGTGTTTTCCATTGACAAAATAGTGGTAAAACACATCCTTCCATACTTCATAAAAAAATTCCTCATTTTTGGCACTTTATGGATATCGTCCTCCATCCATTACATCATCCTTGAAAGGAAATACAAAGCTTCAGACAGTGGAGGAAAACATAGGGAATCAACAACAGGTTCTCAAAGTATTGAAGTACAACTTGGTTATGGAAAAAAATAGGATGAAACAACAAGCAGATCAACATCGTAGTGAAAGGGAATGTTAAGTGGCAGATTGGGTATTTCTAAGGCTACAACCATACAAATAGATTTCCCTCAAGTAGAAAAATAGGGAAAATAAATTATCACCCGAATAATATGACCCCTATAAGGTTTTTCAAAGGATTAGAAGTATGGCTTACAAATTGGAGTTGCCTCCATCTTCACGTGTAAATCCAGTATTCCATGTTTCTTTCTTAAACAAGGTCATCAGCAAGAATATCCCAGTCCTAACTATTTTAGTGGAGATCAATGAAGAAGGGAAAATCATACTAGAGCCAAAAACAATCCTTGAAACAAGAATTAAACAGCTGAGAAATCGATCAATTACAGAGTACCTCATCAAATGGAATAACCTACTAGTGGAAGAGGTGACATGGGAATATGAGTTCTTTTTATATAATCACCCGTGGTTATCAAATTGTTGAGGAAAACACTTGTTTGAAGGGGAGGGAAATTTTATTCCCTATACAAAGCACCATGTTATGTATAAAACCCCTTATTAATCCCTAGATATTGAATTATTATTATTATTATTATTATTATTATATATATATCAAGGAGAACTAGTCTTAGGATCATCTTATCTCATCTATACAAATAAGAATTATTTTTTATGGTATCATGATCGCCTATATTTATGTAATAATTCCCAACTTAAATAGAAGATCCTTCTGGAATTGCACACTTCTCCTCTAGGAGGAAATTCAAGATCCTTGAAAACATACCATAGGATCAATAAGGATTTTTTATGGGAAGGTCTTAAAATTGATGTTCAAAAGTTTGTGTCTAAATGTTTAGTCTACCAAAAAAATAAGGAATATAAATTCAAGACACCAGATCTCCTACAACCATTAGCTATACCAAGTCAATGTTGTGAAGAAGTTTCAGTGAATTTTATTATAGGTTTACCCAAACCCAAAGGAAATATTGGCATCATGGTAGTAGTGGACCAAATGAAAAAGCATGCCCATTTTTTTATCTATTTCTCATCCTTTTAAAGAAAGTACAGTGGCCACAACATTCATGGAAATAGTTCAAAATCTACATGGAGTCCCCAAGATTATTGTAAGTGACAGAGATCCAATTTTCACTAGAAATTTTTGGACTGAATTATTTTCTTGTTTGGGTACTCAGTTGGCTCATAGCTCATCTTACCATCCTTAATATGATGGGAAAAATGATATTGTGTGTAAATTTATAGAAGGATATCTTCATTTCTTTTCATCTGATAAATAGACACAATGGTTCAAGTGTTTTCCCTTGACAGACTAGTGGTAAAACACATCCTTCCATACTTCATAAAAAAGTCCTCATTTTTGGCACTTTATGGATATTGTCCTCCATCCATTACATCATCCTTGAAACGAAATACAAATATTCAAGCAGTGGAGGAAAACATAGGGAACCAACAAGAAGTTCTCAAAGTATTGAAGTACAACTTGGTTATGGAAAAAAATAGGATGGAACAAAAAGAAGATCAACATCACAGTGAAAGGGAATGTTAAGTGGTAGATTAGGTATTTCTAAGGCTACAACCATAAAAATAGATTTCCCTCAAGTAGAAATATAAGGAAAATAAATTATCACCTGAATAATATGACCCCTATAAGGTTTTTCAAAGGATTGGAAGTATGAATTACAAATTGGAGTTGCCTCCATCTTCATGTGTAAATCTAGTATTCCATGTTTCTTTCTTAAACAAGGTCATCAGAAAGAATATCCTAGTCCTAACTATTTTAGTGGAGATCAATGAAGAAGGGAAAATCATACTAGAGCCAAAAATTGTCCTTGAAACAAGAATTAAACAACTAAGAAATCAAGCAATTATAGAGTACCTCATCAAATGTAATAAACTACTAGTGGAAGAGGTGACATGGGAATATGAGTTCTTTTTATAGAATCACCCGTGGTCATCAAATTTTTGAGGTAGACACTTGTTTGAAGGGAAGAGAAATGTTATTCCCTATACAAAGCACCATGTTATGTATAAAACCCCTTATTAATCCCTAGATTTTGAATTATTACATTTCTATACTCTTTGTCTCCTATATATATATATATATATCAAGGAGAACTAGTCTTAGGATCATCTTATCTCATCTCATATTGTATTTTGAGTTGGATATATTGTAAAAGGAAGTTTCCCCTTCGAAGTGGACTGTTATCATTGACTTTCTATAATTTTTAAGGCATTGGATCATAACACAAAATCAAGAGAAAAAACATAAGATCAAGTGACCCCCTTGCAGATATGGATCATGCATTCCAAAAGAATTCAAATATCCCACGTATGAATTCAACACCCCTTGAGTAGATGAATACATTCAATGTATGCAAGATATTTCCATGATTGGAAAACTTATGGGCATTTGTCCCATAGAAATATATTTAATCTGGTGGATCAAAACTAGATGGAAGACAAAAGGGAATATAAACTCAAAATTGTGTTCAAAAGGGCCCTTCAAAATTACATTTCATAATATAGAGGACATAAACCAGGGTTTTGATAATGCTCCATATTTTTTCAACTCAGTTGGTCTCTACCTTCTCTTTTGGATAGAAAGGTTCATTCTAGACCTAGAAGAATTCATAGCAGCTCCAATTTGGATCCACCTTTACTCCCTATTGCATGAGTTATAGGATAAAGAAATACCAGAAGGAATTGGAAACTCCCTCATCTCTTTCGTTAACATTTCAGAGGTAACTAAGCAAGGCATTTATACTTCCTATCCTAGAATTTGCATCTATATGAATGTTTCTCAATCCCTACCTGCTTCCATCTATCTAAGTTATCAAGACTCAATTTGGAACCAAACTATAGACTATGAACACATTCAATTCCATTGTCATGAGAATGGCCATCTCTTCTATGATTTTCCTCTCAATCATCCTCCTCCTTTATCGAAGCTCATGGTTGGAAAATACCCTGATGGATATAAGAAGGTTTCCTCCAAATGAAAACCCCCCAAGAAATCCTTGGTTCCTCTCCATTATTTGGGTACCACAACATGAAACATCTTCGAGATCCTCTCAGATTTTGATCAACATGATAATTCCCACCCTCATTCGGATATAAAGGAACATATTTCTTCCTCCTCCAACTAATACATAAATTTTCATGGATATTCCACTAGACAATTCATCACATCAGATCTAAAAAAAATATTAAAATCTTTACTGTGAAGGCCAATTTCCTTTAGATATCATATTCTTTAATTACTATTTTTTCTACTAAAAATGTATGAAATGGTTGAAATGTTAAAAACGGAAAAAATAAATAAATACTCACATACTATCCATACAAGATATGCCCTAGGAAACCCAATACAAGAGAAAATTGAGCTAGAAGGTGATCCCTCTCTCCTCTATTTTCTTCAAATACAATTACAAAGAAAAAGGCACTCTCTATGGAGTTACCTTTGACATTGTGGCCTATATGGCTGATAAAAAACCTCTCCTCCTCTTTTATGCTCATATAATGCCACTCTTAGATGTTTTTCTCAGTTATGGAACAAGATACAATGAAAAAGAATGGAAACCCTTCTCCTCCTAGCGACCTGGTATTTAACATAGCTCGATAGTCATCTAGGGTTAGGGTATCGACTTCCTCAACCCTCAATTAGTTATCAAGTTTGGACCTTATATAATGTTATGTAAAATCCAATATGTCGATAGCCCCACATGTTTAAGTAATGGGGTTTGACATGACATTCACTCATACCATGGTGATCGATATGGAAGGTCAACTTGAAGGAGGCATAACTTTCGTATACGAACTCTAATTGAGGTGACTCTTACATCATTTTAAAGGTATTGGTGTATAAAATATTGTTGCTTGGTCCATAGTAAGGTTTGGACCATAAAAAAGTGTCGTTTGATGCCCCAAAATGGCTCTAGAAGATTTCAAACGATTTTTTGGACCCAAATTTCCAAATTGGGACCAACCGCTAAAATGGATTTGAAATTTGATTCCTCCAATTTTTTCACCCATAAAGCATCGAGATATATGAAAAATAATATAATGATCCAATCCAAATCACCAACCTTCCCATCCCATAATTTGAAAATCAAATCAAAATAAGAAAATTGGATGATATGACCTCTCTACCTCGCAAGGAAGTTCATGAAGTTCCAATGATGGATGGTGATGATACAATGGAATCGGAAGATGGAGAGAACATGGATCTTGAATATTAATATCTAAAAGACATAGGAATGGCTTGGGAATTACATAAGGATCCCAATTCTCTCACTGGGAAACAACTCCAACTTTTGTAGAAATCCCTCCTCAAGAACAAAGTGAAGCATACCCAGACCAATAAAGGTAATAATTTGGTATTATCCTCTTTAGGAATCAAAACCAATGATCTTAAATATCCACCAAAAAATCTCGAAGAGGATAAAAACACAAATAGGAGAAGAAATAATAATTTGTTGTTGCAATATCTAGGGGAAATGTTGGCCAAATTAGGGAGAATATCTTTAATGATATATAGGTACCAACCTAATCCTAACCCCCAATGATGAATCTCTTCTCATGGAACATTAGAATCCTTAATGGTAAGAGAAAACACAAGCTTCTCAAAAACAAAATCATCAAATAGAAAATCTCTATAATAATGTTGCAAGAGACCAAATGTTCATCTAAACTTGTGTTAAAGATCACATCAACCTATTGGAAGGGATGCAGTACAATGGCTATCAATGCTAAAGGGGCATAAGGAGGAATGACACTACTATGAAATCCTGCTGAAATAACTATCTCTAATTTATTTCCAATTCCTAGATCTCTTACTACCAAATTTCAATTGTTGGGTTCGACAAAAATAGGCTATTTAACAAATGTATATGGTCCCCAAGTTTTGGCAGACAATATCTCCATAAATTCTCTTCAATAACTTCAAAAAATCATACAGGATAATTATTGGATAATTGGAGGAGACTTTAATATCATAAATTTGATTGTTGAAAATCATGGTGGAATCAAAAGGCTTGACATGGACTCTCAATATTTTAAGGAGGCCATCCAAAACATGCATCTAGTGGACTTGGAAACCATCAATAGTATTCATACCTGTAAAAACCAAAGAGGTAGCTCGAACTATATTTCTCAGGGAAAATTTTAGGGGCTAAATTTCACCCATAGGCTAATTTTCCATGCTTTTTCCCAAAAAATGATTCGCCATTCTAAAAATTATTCGCCCAAATTCTATAGGAAAAAAATTGTTTTACCTTAAAAATCACCAAAATTTTATAAAAACTATATAAAATCCTTAGAAATTTGAATATTTTGACAAAAATATTGTCAAACATTTATTTATTTTGCTAGTTTATCTGTGACCTATGGGACTAGCCCATGGCTTGAGAAACCATGACTCATGGGAATATAAGCCATCAAAATTACCCGAGGATTGCACCCGGCCTGGGCCACATCAACCCTTAACATTGCTAGTTTTTTTGTCCCCACAGATTTCAAATCAATGACTTAACATCACATAGTGCCTTAACAACACACTACGTCACTGACTATCCTACAGCTCGGGGACATCGCCAAACATTTATAGTTGACATATAAAGGACCAGTAAGATTCACCAAGGTTTCTACATTTCAAAATAAATTTCCATCCTTATTTTAACTAGTCATAAGGATATTGAAGAAGATATATTATCTTACATCCAAAACCTATTAATGGAACCTTAGCTAGACTAATGGGAGGCCATTCAAAAAATCACCAAGAATATACCCTGCATTTTCATAGATGAATACATGAGGCTCTCCTCATATATTTTACACTAGAAGAGGTGGAGAAAGAAATCATGAAAATTCCAAAAGAAAAATCTCCTAGTCCTTGCAGTTTTACTTCTGAATTTTTTCATTCTTGTTGGCCTATAATCAAATACAAGATTCTCGAACTAGTGGAGTACTCATGCAACTTTGTTGAAGTTATTCCCTCTCTCAATTCCACCTTCATCACCCTCATCCAAAAATAAAATGGTGTTGAATACCCCAATAATTTTCACCCCATTGCACTTTGCAATGTCATCTATAAGATTTTAACCAAGCTTATTGCCAACTAGTTGAAACTCCTTCCAATATTTATGTCCCTTGAGAAAACTAGATATGTTGAAGGCTGATAAATTTTTAGAATGAATCATCATTTCCCATGAACTAGTTCACTCCTATTGGGACTTATGTTTTTGGAAATGTTTTGGCTTTGGGAAAGCAACAAATGCGACCTGACTAAAATATGACGAGCAATAGAAGGAATTAAAAGTGTCGCATGACAACTAGAGGATTACAAGCAACAAAAATGGTCAGCAGAATGCAGGAAAACTAAGAGTGTAAATGTAGAAGAAGAAATCAAAAGTGCCATGCAGCAGTTAGAAAAAAAGTGGATGCTAGCAGAAAAGATGAAAAGATAGCAGAAGAAAGAATCCAAGAAGTGGCAGAGGGGAAGATATAAATAAGAAGGAAGTCTGTCAAGAAAGGGGTTAATGACTAAGTACATAGAAGAGATAGATTGTCATTATTGTTGTTAGGGTTGGGATTATGAGGTCATAGTTGTAATATCATATTGTAATGGTCTTTGAGTCTATAATGGGTATTCAAGACTAGATCTCATCACACAAGTTACTACATGAGGATTATGTCTATTGTATGATAGTTGATGGATATGTTTATAATATAATGGAATGATTGGGCCCTAAATATAATATGTTATACTATGCATGGATCTTTATATATGTTGCACAATTTCTTCCCTCATGACTATTTAACACTTGATTACTATTGTTGCATGTTCGTGGTGTTTAATATATGAATCTAAGGAGTGAAAACTAGATATGATGTCATGTTTATGTTAACTCACTTCATCACACATGTCTTGGATATTTTTTGGGTGAGACCTCCTTCCCTCGCGAAAGGTTGAATATGCCAATGTACATAGACTACAATGGTGCCTTTGTTGGTAACCTTTGAGAACCCCGGTCTCAATCTTACACCAAAAAATGGTTCTATTTCTGGGACCTGAGATTTAAAAGTTCTTTTTTAGAGGATGCCACATCAGATCTATAGATATGATGTTGAGAATTGGAGGGATAGAAGGTGTGACACGTTCATACAACAAGAAGCAGAGTTGTGGAATGAAAGCTTTAGGGTTGTAAAAAGAATTTTTTTTTATTCAAATCCTGCTAGCAATCAATACAAGATTTTTTGGATTAGGTTTCCCGAAGAGGTATTCCAGTGGTTATACCTCCTACAAGAAGCCCCAAAATACAAGGATCAGGTCAAAAAGAGATACAACTGGAATACTGAAAGTTTATCATCTCTTCACTAGTTGGATCATCAGATCTCTCATGTCATGGAATTATAGGTATAGACTGTTCTAGAGGGATACATTATTGAATTTTCTACAGAAAACCATCAAGCTTTCTAAGGATGAAACAATATTTAGAGAAAAGATAGAGGAATACTGGTGCAATAAATCTCTCTGTGGATCAAGGTTTTATTGGTATAAGAAGGAA
Source organism: Picea mariana (assembly GCA_032191745.1). Classification (NCBI taxonomy): domain Eukaryota; kingdom Viridiplantae; phylum Streptophyta; class Pinopsida; order Pinales; family Pinaceae; genus Picea; species Picea mariana. The sequence continues at coordinate 388,826 of JASDQU010013402.1, read as the reverse complement.
TGTTACATGTTCCTTCAGTTGATATGGCAGTGTAAACTCCTGCACACAAGGGACGGTGATTTATGAGAGGGTTCATGTGTTAAGTAAAGGAAGATTTTCTAGGAGATATGGGGGGTCATCAAAAGAAAAGTGCAAGGGATGAACAAGCTCGGAGGAGGACTAATATTCTTGAAAAGAGGTGGCATAAATAGATGAGAAGGTTGATGGAAAGGCCTAATCAGTAGCAGAAGGATATCAGCCTTGAGCATAGTCATAGAAAGGAGTTAGAAGAGTTGTAGGAATTGTAGAGACGAGGAAGGTTGGCCAACCGATGGTTGAAGGAGATATTTGGTGAAAGAGGTGAATATTATGGAAGAAGTAGATAGGAGGAAGTAATTTTAGAAGAGACGGATGAAAGAGTACATATAGATGCCACCAGTGAAGAATGATACTTAGTTGAAACCCCAAAATAAGTTGTGGAGGAATCAAAACCTGCAATACCAAGAGATGTTGGATTGAATTAGGAGATAAACACAACACCGCAAATGAATGATACCCCCCATATCAAAGAATTTTGTTTGATAGGTTAAGGAACTAGCTGTGAATCACCCATCCCCCCAGAACCATCTATAAATCCAGTAATTTCTATAACAAACCCTCCTGCAAACTATGTTATTCCTAACCCTTCAAGTTCAACAAGTTTTAATAGTAGTAGTAGTGAAAGTGTGGCAAATGTTTCAGTTAAACTAGGATCTTCGAGGTTCATTTTAGTAGGGGTTTGAAATACCTCGATGAAAAATCAACATGCAAAATTCTTCACAAGATACCCCAAATTTTGGGGTAAAGGGGATGAGGATGTAGAGAAACATTGGTTTCTCTGTGAAGCCATCGGAGAGAAACAAGCTCTCTCTGAGTTGCGGGAGATAAAGAAAAGATATGGGAATTCTAACTGGGAATTCAACCAAAGATTTAAGTATGGAATAGGGAAATTAGAAAACCCTAACCATGAGGATCATCAGATAGAATGGTTCATTCAAGGGTTGTTACCATTAACCCATATCCCTTTAACTCAGAAAAGAATAACTAATTTGGGAGAAGCATTGGACAAAACCATGAAGATCGAGGCTATGGAAGGATATCGAGGAAACTTAAGAATCAAAAGACCTATAGAAAGAGAAGCATTGGACAAAACCATGAAGATCGAGGCTATGGAAGGATATCGAGGAAACTTAAGAATCAAAAGACCTATAGAAGATGATAATATTGTGAAATTGCAAGGAAAAATCTCTGTGTCGATTGAGAAACTTAAAGAGTTGACCCCTCCTAAAGTAGGTCGCCCGAAAGTATGGTTTACGTGATGTTACTTTGAACATCATGTAGAAAATGAATTTCCGAGATTGAGGGGTATAGGGCCATATAATATGGCTCCTCCATGAGTAGGGATTGCAGGAGGAGTTGCTCAAGTGATTGCTACAACACCACTTCATGGGTCTGTTCAATACCATGATTTTTTTAATAATCAAGGAAGTGAGAGTATCAAATATTGTGAGATTTGTAGGAGTCATGAGCATTATCCAAGGCATTGTACAATCTTACAAAGTACACACCTACATTAAACACCATGTATTTCTATTTCTATGGTTCACCTTCACACAAAACCAATCAATGTAGATATTTGGATGCACTTTTTGATTGATTGGATTGCTTCACATTCAAGGTCAATGAAGGACCTCAAGGACCTGGAAGGGGTCGCGAACGTGGAGGAATATACCAAGGTGGATGAGTTGGAAAAATAGGATCGGTTCGTTGCTACAATTGTGATGAGTAGGGACATTTGGCAAGAGACTGTCCACTTCCAAGAATACCTTGGTGTGCACATTTCAAGAATAACACCCATTATTTTATAGAATACCCAAACTTGATTTATAAATGGGAATATCATGCTAAGAATAGAGGAGGAAATATGATAAATTTTTAAGCCAAAGCCATGGTTGAAAGGGTGGGCCTAATATTAATATATGTTAAGATGTGATCATTTAACCATATACAATATCTCAATATTGTTAGCCAACCATAGGCACGCAGCCACCCTTGAGCATCGTAACCTTGAAAGATAGAATAATTCTGGAAGCAGTACCAGACCCAAGAGACAACCAAGAGATAGCACACCTTTATCCAAAGGTATCGCACCAAGAAGAAAGTACAAAAACCAGAAACCAAGACCAAAACCCAGTTGCAGTTGCACTCCTCCTCCGGACTTGCGCACCACTTGTCTTGTGTGAGCTTGTGAGTGAGTGAATGACCAAATTAGCTCAAGCACCCTCTATTTATAGTGCTCTTTTTCACCTTTCCAAGTCGACTTCTTATTTTAGAGGCTAATACTTAAATATTAATTCTTTTATTAAATTGACTTGTCTTCTAGGGTTTCTACACATCTATTTAGGGTTTCTCTATCTTCCGAAACATTCTAATCTAGTCATAGGTTACACATAGAGGTTGATACCTCCCATAACTACCATAATATCAACACTCCCTCCTATCTAGGAAAGTATTAACAATTAGAATCATCATAGCCACACAGGCTATCTCATGATCATGTAGATCAAATCAAGAGAAAAATCACCACTATCTGTATCATCTAATAGTGTCAACTACATCATCTCTCAAGGCCATACTCCATCTGAGTAATCAGGCATGATGCTGAAAAAATTCATTCACTCAACAGAGTGATACAAGGACCATTCTTCTAATCCAGACATATGTCCTAGATGATTGACTATCCCAACATACACTAAATGTGCTCAATGGCTCCAAGAACCATCCTCTCCATTCCATCATCTCTAAGTTGTATGATCATATCTAAGTTGTACTAGCATGATGCTCTACATCATATCTAAGTTTTACTAGCATGATGTGGATTACCTGTTGACGGGTGAAATCGACCGCTTGTTAACTAGAGGAGTGAATCCGGTCCGGGGTTGTCTATTTAACCCAATCCGTTTGGATTAATCCACTCCGACGGGTTTAGTGGCTCCATTAGATGATTTAGGTCCTAAGAAAGTGAAAAAACAAAACTAAAGAAACTAACTAAATGAAAAACAACTGCTAAAAACTATATACAAATCTAAAATATATTCACAGTTTGCTAACTAATATTTATAAAATAGTAGTTCTACTTATTATATGTACACTATATCGATATGATTATATCTATAATATATGTATAATATTCAAAAAATGCAAATTTTGATCTAAACCTGCGAAAATCAAATACAGATTAATTTATGACAATGAAGCTAACATTCAGTGTTTTTGGTCTTTCATAACTTTTATAAACAAAAAATGAAATAGAAACTGTCTAATTGAGGAATAAAAATGACAATCGATACAATGTATTTAAACTACAGGAAATTCTTATATCCATTAAACTGATGAAATAAAACTAGCAAACTGACCTGAAATCGTATCTCCTAATCGTCCTGTGCATAACATCTAATTTTTCTTTTTTGATGAGGCCAACCTGCACCAGATCTTACCAATGCTTCTCGTAAACACGAAGCAGTAACGATTGAATGCTAATGACAGAACATGTAAGGGATGTAGCAACAACAATTTTATAATTTAACAAATGATCACATTAAGATAAATCTAGCTGTAAAGATTTGCATACAACTGCTCATTTAATAAAGAAGATTAACCTTCTAATCATTAAATTTGAACAGGATAATTGTTGTATATAATATGAGAGACATAAAACATGGGCATCATGTAAATCCGATCACATCAATCTATAATAAACCATGATATCTAAAGTAGTCACAATTTGATTACAAATCAAAATGAGCAAAACTTGAACAAAAATATGATATATCGAAGCTAAAGTCGTACCAACATCAACTTTCATTCAAGTCTGTCAATCATAAATCCATAGTTTCTACTCCCAGACAGCGATGGTTCTTAGTTTACAAAACAATACATTTATAAAGGCCACAGGATCAAAACATTTCCTATGGAAATAATCAAATTTGTTCCAAAAATTGTGGGGGATACAACCTCCCAGATTCTCATTGTTATCAAAACTAACAGTTTATTCTAAAACCATATAAAGAAATAACATGTTGAGAGATGCCACCAGTGATTCAAATCTTCTTTAGAAATTGTATGTACCTGTAAACGCACAAGAATACATGATTTCAGATTGCATTTAGTTGTAAAAACCAATAATTCGAATTTTAGTAACTAGCTATAGAATCTCACGATTCTGTAGCTAGTTATGATTATAACTAGAATCGTGTTTTATTAAATCAATCAAAATAGACTAGATGCAATTTGAGCAAACAAATCATGTATTCTAATTAAAAACAAAGACAAAATCATCCTAAAATTATTTTTAAAACACCATACCTCAGATTCAGGGATTCATTTTAATCAAGCAATTTTCGAATTCACAATGGCAGTTGTCGCTTCCACGTTCTTAAAAACAACAAACCTTGTGGTTTTTTGTCTTTTATCATTGGTTTGAGATACGTTTTTCAGTCTGTCATTCTCTTTTGTTATCACATTCACCTGGTCCTCCAAGGACTTGATCCGAGACTGAAGCAAAGGCACGTCTCTGTAATACCTATCGAGCCATGACTGACATTCATTGCATTGTGGCCGAATAGACTGTGCATTAGCAGGTGGGGAATTTTTCATTTGACTTATAGGTTCTCTATCCAGTTTTATTCCAGGGAAGTCGGAGTTGTCTTTAAGACATGGTGGAAGATTTGTCACATAATCATAGGGTTTACTAGAGAAAAGTCCATACGAATATGGATATTCTTTAGTTAGAAACCATTCAATTTCTGAATCGGAATCCTCTCTTAACTCAATTGGGTTTTGGTCTGCATTTTCCTTAGGTTTATTTTGGGCACATCTTGAAACCCAACGTGCGGCCCTTTTACACTTGTAATTGATATCATTGTTACCTTTACACTTTTTCTTTGCAGACTTTTTAATAGGCTTACCACCATCTTTTGGATACGAATCAGGTAGAGTGTTGGGTTGGGTAGTGTCCGGGTAGGTTGAGGGTTCGACAGAGGGTAAGAGCAAAGGAGGGGGAATGAAGGGCTCGACGAGGGTTTCTGTAACGAAAAACTTGTCAACCTGTCCTATTTCAGTGCTAGCAAAACCATTCCTTAACAGGTAGGCATCCCAACAATCACCGTTCAACTTCAACTGATGAACCCTAATAATTTTAATCAAACAGTGGTGGAACAAGCTAGAATCAGATTTCTACCTTTTAAAATTCTTTTCCATTTTGTATAAACTTCGAAGGAGAAAATAGGGCATGTTTAAAGGAAAATCAATAAAACTCATGAGAAACTGCAAGTGATATAAGAAAACCAAACCATATCTACCCTCACAGGTAACAAACTGCTTGACAATAGCTAACAGATCGTTCCATTTAGGTTTTAGAGTTGTAACGGGCATACCTTTGTCGTAGTTGGTAATATTCCTTGAGGTAAACAACAGCGACCAACGAACCTCCTCAACCTTTGAGATTTTAAACCACTTTTGTCCCATGGCTGGCAGACCAGTGGCTGAGCTAATGAAATTTTCGTTTAACTCAAACTGGACGTCTCCAATTTTAGCTCTGCAACCATCGAACGTTAGTGCGAATTGTTGAGCAACTGCCAAATTAAAACCGTCAAACTTCTCAACAAAGACCCACCAACCATTCCTCTCCAAGTCTTCTCTGGCATTATCAAATAATAACAAAGTTTGGACACTGTTGGGTTCTATTCTCACTACGGGAGCCATGGCTAACAACACAAAATCGACAAGGTATTTGGTGATAAGGTTTGATAGAATAGAAATAGAGCCATTTGCCCCGAACTTCCCAACACAATGCAAAGGCAGCTCAAAATGCTATGAAGGAGCATTAATGCTATGCGTGCAAGGACAATGGTGTAGATTGAGGCCATGCAAGAACATCATATCAGGTTGTACTTGGAAAGACACCTTGGTGTAATGGCACATACAAATCATAACAGTTAAAAACCATTATACGCATATCCAAAAATTCGATCAAAATGTCAAATGAACAATTGCATACCCACGATTTGACCAAAAAAATCAATATGTCAAATAAACCATTGCATCAAGGATTTTATAAATCAAAACCAAATTAACAATAGTCAGATACTAAATGGGTGGTGTTTTGATACATATGTAACCAATGGTGTGTTTGAGGCCAAGGAATTACACCATGAAACAACCATGCGCATAACTAAATGAAACAAATAGACGATAAACCATATAAAAATCAACCCTTTGATGAAATCAAACATGAATTCCAGCTATTTTGTTTTCATACTTGCAGTTATGAAAATGGAATCGAAAAGCAGGTATGTAAAAGGCGATGTATAATGGTGTCATTTAAATGAGAAAGGTTGCGACGAGTAATGAGAAATTAAAAACCCTGTGTAGGCAGCTTATAAAAATAGAGATTGATATGGTTGACAACAATGGCGACACACTTGTAGAAGCAGTTATCTCTGCCAAACGAACAAGTCCAGATTGGGATAATAAAAAAAAATCCAACTCGAAAACAACCAAGAAACTATTTGAACATCATTATCAATCATAAAAAAATTCCAGTTTCAGATTGCTTGTTATTTTAAAAGACGAAAACTGATGACAATCTTAACAAAAGAGAGTCACGATATTAAGGTTAAAATCTCCAATACTGTTGACAGAGCCACTGTTTCCAGCAGGCGTCCATATCCTCGACAGGAGTGTCATTTAATCCACTCCAATATCTGTATCCTTCCAAGAAGTTCCAGATCAGAATGAAGGACATTTAAGGTCAAAAGATTTCATATCTAAGAATTTTCATATACCTGACATTGCTTCGCTGCCAGCGGGCCTATTCAATACCCCAATGAAGTTATCTTGGCATCATGCATGCATTTACCCATTTCCAGTAGACCTGTTCAGTATCCCGATGGGTTTACAAGAACTTCCCACAGCTCTCTGAAGATTTATTTAATTTTAAAAATATTTAATCCAGCAGGGTGACGCTGAAAATCCTGATATTTCGAACATATTTTAATAATTTATAAACCTTGAGAGAATTTTTAAACTGTCCTTCATTAAGATCTAGAGATAGTTTATTAATAAACTGACCTTCGAAGGCAGGGAGACATCTTCAGAGTTGTTCTCTTAAGGAACAGGGACAGCGTAAGAATAAATTTTTTATGGATGATCGTGAAAAGCTTCAGTTACAGATTGAAATCAAAAAACACTTTTCAAACAACAAGCTTTCTTTAACATGGTTGTAAAATTCAAAAAAAAATATCATAATTGATGTTTTAACAATCTTTTATAGTCATTTCAGAGGATAAAGTTTTCTGTTCTCTTTGTCTGAAACAGTTCATGATGCAGATATGTGTGTTTCAAAATAAAAACCGGTAAGCATAAGGGAAGAATCAAAGCCAAAACAACAAAGAAAAATGAAAAGCAAGCAAAACCAAAAATATTTACACAGTGTACACGGGATTGTTATCAGGTGAAATACCTTTTTAAAACTTGACCATTCACTGGATAGGTGTCTGGCTGTCCCTCTAGACTCTGTAATCAGAAGGAGCTGCGACCCAATTTCTCAGCAATAAAAAATGGTCCTATCCATAAGTTCTGAAACTTCGTATGCTCTCCCTTTCCCTCATGCGGTTTATCCCATTTCAGGACAAGATCACCTACCTCAAGATTTCTTTCAGAGGCAGAATTGGAATCAAACCAGCTTTTAACAACAAGTTGATGTTGATCCAATTTTTGTTTCGCTTGAGCCCTCACTTCTTCTAATTTTAACAACGCGTTAATTCAATTCTCCAAAGGGGGGCAGTCCTCTTCTTGTATTTTCTGTGATAGCTTAAGAGAGGGAAGAAGAATATGTGGTGGCAGAATTGCCTCTCTGTCGTAAACGAGAAAGAAGGGTGAGTTACCCACAGTAGTTTTTGGAGTCACTCTATCAGCCCAGATTGCATTTAACAGTGCATTATGCCAATTTTTATGGTTTTCAGATACCGTTCTCTTGATAATTTTAATCAGATTTTTATTAGTTGATTCTGCCAATCCGTTACCTTGAGGGTAATAGCTGGCAGAATATTTTAGTTTAATTCCTTTTTCTAGAGCGAAATTACTCATCTCAAGAGATGAAAAATAGGAAGCATTATCAAATGCCAAGCAATCAGGGATACCAAAACGAGTAATAATATTCGAATTCAAGAAGGTTATTACCTGACTGGTATTTACAGCTTTTAATGGGGCAGCTTCAAACCACCTAGTGAAGTAATCTGGGGTTGCTATGATAAAATTATGTTGCTGTGAGGATGGCGGATTGATCGGACCTATAATATCAAGGCCCCACTGTTGAAAAGGGGAGTCTATTGAAACAGGTTGCAGAGGGAAGGCTGGTTTCTGTATCCGTCCGGATGTTTTTTGACAAATAACACATTTACGACACAAAGCATGAGCATCTTTAAAAAGTGTGGGCCAGTAGTAACCTGCTCTTAATACTTTATGGGCAGTGGTATCTCCACCGAAATGCCCACCAACTTCTCCTGCGTGCAATTCCAATAAGACCTTTTCTTCTTCATCTTTCTCAAGACAGCGCATTAGTACTCCATCAAAATTTTGACGAAACAGAATACCATTAATCAACTGAAAGGAAGCAGATTTTAATCTTAGTGCTCTTATTTTTATGGGATCCAAGTGACGGGGAGCTAACCCATGTTCAAGACAAAATTTTATATCATCATACCAGGGACTAACAGTATTTTGGGCGCAGCAGATTAAATTTTGGTAATGTTGTCCTGGATTCGACATGTCATTTTCCTCTTGCTGTCCCATAGCTAAGTCACCGACTAAATTGCATAACCCTTGACCTCTCACTATTTTTGCTGGAGTGATTTCTATGTCATACTCTTGCAAGGATGTGACCCAGTTTGCCCTCTTTTCGCCTAGTTCTTTATGTACTAACATGTTTCTGACGGTCAGGTAAGGGACAATGATTTTCGTCCTAGATTTCAAAAGATAAGATCGAAAGTGATTTACTACTTTAAAAACAACATAGTCTTGCTGATCTACTGTTGGGTAATTAATTTCTACACCTTTGAAGGCTAAGCTCATAAAGGAAATTGGGACTTCATTGTTTTCAGCGTTCTTTTGAGTTAGGACAGCGATGTAAGAGCAGTCATAAGCGAATGTGTAGAAAGTGAAGTTTTGCGAAAAGTCAGGGCTCATCAGAGAAGGAGTGTCTATTATGGCCATTTTTATTGAATTAAAAGCTTGGTTTTCTAAAGGTCCCCAATGGTATTGTACGTCCTTTTTTATTAGGTTTTGTAATGGTCTCACCATTTCTGAAAAGCTGAGGACAAATCTCCTGACAAAGTTTATCTGACCTAAGAAAGATTGCATAGACTTTTTTGATGAGGGAGGGGGAAGTTTCGAAATGACTTGAGTTCTTTCAGGATCGACAATCATCCCTTCACTTGACACAATGAATCCTAAGAGCTTACCTTGTTCTACTATGAAGATAGATTTTTTAGGATTCAAAGAAATGTCGTACTTACGACATCACTGTAGAACGGATCTTAAATGAGCTAGATGATCAGCTTTGTTTTTCGAGAAGACAGTAACGTCATCCAGGTAAACTACAAAGATTGATTGATTAAGCCTCAGAAAGTGATGTCCATCGCTCTCTGGAAAGTGGCACCGACATTTATGAGTCCAAAGGGCATTTTCCTATAAGTGTATGTGCCCCATGGAGTGCGGAAGGTATTTTTAAGTTGGTCTAGAGGGGACATCGGGACTTGGTTATACCCTGAAAAACCATCCAATAAGGATAATCTTTCAGAACCAGATACCTATTGAAGGATATGTTCCATGGGTGGGATAGGGTAGTTGTCTTTGTCAGACGCTCGATTAAGATTTCGGAAATCAACACTTAGTCAGATTTCACCACTCTTCTTCCGGACAGGGACAAGATTAGAGACCCATTGCGTGTGCCTAACTGGGAATATTATATTAGTGTTCAAGAGTTTATTTAATTCCTTCTTGACAGTTGGTTCGAGTTTTGGATGCATTTTCCTTAACTTTTGTTGAAAAGGTAAGGTTTGGGGTTTCATAGGAATAACGTGTTGTATGATGTTAGGATCAAAGGTTTTTAGGTCGTCGTACGTCCAAGCAAAAACATCTTTGAATTCCTTAACAATTTAATAAATGCTACATTTTCTTGTTCAGAACATCCCACCCCTAAATTAATGCACTGTGGATTGTCTTTAGTTCCCAAGTTTACTTTTTCATGCGTTAAAGAGGAACTATTTGTTTTATAGTTCACTGATTTTTTGAACTTGTCCTGAAGATCATAAAAATTTTCTAATCTAACTACAGATTTATGGATAGAATTTACCATGTCCGATGAAGATTCAGAAGATCTCGAATCTGGTATTACCGTGAATTCATGAAGACTTTCATCATGAGTACCTTCGTCAATCACCGCGCCCTGTAAAGTTTCTTCCATATGCAGGAAACTTATAATTTGTTGATCGTCGTCTAAGACTCTCCAATTCATGATGTTGTCGGGGATGGATGGTATGAACAACAATTCGACGAAGAATGCATTCGGAGACAAGCCTTCTGCAGGAAAGAGTTTCGAAGCTACATTAGCTAACAAGTCGGTTTCCGAATTATTCAATCTAGGAATAGAATTTATGTTAAATGCAGAAAAATTATTCATCAAATTCCATACCTCAGATTGGTAGATTTTAAGGTGCGGAGATAAACAGTGGATAGAATTTTTTACCAGTCTAACCACAATTTCCGAATCGCCAAAGACAGTCAAATTTTGAACGTTCATATCTAATGCTTTCCTGAGGCCTTGCAATAAAGCCTCATATTTTGCTATGTTGTTTGTACATTCAAAATCTAACCTGCATGCAATCAGGGTTTTATTACCTGCTGGATCAATAATCATGCAGCCCGCACCAGCTCCTTCCTTGGATTTTGACCCGTCAAAGTAAAGAGACCATATTTGTTTTTTGTCGGGTGCATGTGACCATTGGGTAGAAGATGTTGGCTGCATATATGTCAAAATTTCAGACTGTTGTTTATGTCATGTGTGAGGTGTTTTTTTATCCTATGGTTGAATCCCAAAGAGAAGGCCCTAAGCCATTGATCTGAATCATCAAACTTACAATCAAAATAAAGAAAATAAGTATGCAGAAAAAGCACTGAGGAAGGATATTCAAAGCAGTAGGTAGCTAGATTCTTGGAACCTCACAAGGAGAGAACCATCCCCAAGTGGAGCCATTGTTATAACCCTATGTTTCATAGGATCACCTGGTGATTATTATCCCTTCTTATAGTTACATTATGTTGTAAATAATATTTTTGTTCTGCAAATGATTTACAAAAGAAGAAAAAAAAAATGAAAGAAAGAAAATACAAAAAATTAAAAGAGGGTATAAAAAATAGAAAAGAAAATGATAAAACCCCATGAAATAATGTGGCTTGATTCATATTTTCTAACCATGATCAAGCTCTTTCAATTTATGCAAATAGAATAGTGAATAAATTTGGCTAAACAGTTTAATCTTAGCCAAATTAGATAGGTTAGTGAATAAATTTGATCAAACAGTTTAAGCTTGGTCAAATGTGCAAGGTTAGAGTAATTTTTAACCCAATGGTTTAATATGGGTTAAGATGTTAGGTAATTAGATTGGGATATAGTTCATAATGTCTTATTTCAATAAATTGATGAAATATTGATTAAATGCCTTTGTTTTGAGTTAAAATGGTGTATTTTTTACCCCTTGGTGACAAAATGAAGAAAGGGTAAGTTGCAAAACCCACAAAATGATTTTATCCTAACTTTTGCAGTGATATGACATTTTTGGTGCATTGTCTTAAAGGGAGAGCTAATCTCAGTGGTCGATCAACGCGCTCTCAGATCTACGGCCAACAAAGAATATCAGACCCCCCCCCGACCTTTCTTCCTTTAATGGTGGGGGGGGCTCTGAGTTGGTGGTATTCCTCGAGCGGGCCCCTCATAACATGTCGCCTTCTCGATAACTCGTACCCCCTCACTCCTTATCACTTACCGCCTACCACCCCCTCCGAGTAAATTGCCAAATCGCTCACCCATACCACCTCCGCACACTACCTCCACACTCCACTACCATGCCTCCACGCCACACTGCACTCACCTGTCGCTCGTTGGCCATCCATTACCCTCCACTTCACCTCCATCCACCAATTGGTCATTCAATGCCCTCCACATCACATTTGATATGTCCATTGGCCAATCAATGCAGTCAACCATTACCGTTACACGACCGACTCACCATTTGATCCATAATGGACACCCCTTTCAACCATTTAATGTCGTTCTTTCGCCATTCTACATTGTTCATCAATCCAGACTCAATAGACACCATCATTTCCCATTATCCAGACAACTTTTGTCGAGCTTACAGTAAAAAAACCGCCATTAAAACCCGATAAACACAGTTAACGCCATTTTCCATTTGCAGGTACCAGTTTGATCATGGCACCCAACTCCAAAGCTACTGAAACTGAAAAAAATTCTTTCCTCCCTCCTCCCGTCGACCTAGATCATATACCCTTTGTCGATAAAGAGTATCTGATTTCCGACCCGAATTGTGATTTCGACTTCTTTGAATTACACTTCTGGCTCAAGGATGTTTTTCTGGATCAAAGCGACAAGATCGAACTCTGAGAGTCCAATCTTCCACTATATATTTTTCCCCAGACATACCATTTTTCTGAATTTTCCTGTAAATTCAATCACACTACCTTCCCGACCAAAGGGCCATTGTTTCTTTTTCTGGAAAAACACTTTTCACCATCACCCCTGAAACGATAAATCAAATATTGCAGATACCCAGAAATGATTCTACCTCCCCCTTCTCCATTGAAATATTAACCAAGCTATACCAAAAATTTTCTTTCCTGCAGAGAGCTTAGATATTTGAACTTTTCCTACCTGAAAACACTCAGTTACCCAAAAATAATCCCCCATACCATTCCTCCATTTTCTCAGTCAAAGGAAACTAGATCATTTGCTCCATGTGTTTTCTACTAGGATATTATTCAGATGAATGGGTAGATGAACCCATTATGGGTTTTCTATCCATCTTCTCCACTAAAGAAAAGGCTACTATACAATTTGACTACAGTCAGTTTCTATATGACAACATCCATGAGCAACTCTTTAAGTTTTCCACAGAAGGTATGTTCCGGTATTCTTCAATACTGGTATACATGTTCCTCTTTTTACAAGCAGACGAGTCCTCCTTCTCCCAGCAGAAGTTGGAACAATATGGTAATCCTCAACCGGTGACCTCCTAGACATCCATAGTGAGGAAGAACTCATCTGAGTTCAATTTCAAACAATTCATTGACCAATTCGACCATCCAGTGGTATGCATGCTTAGTGAAATGAGGAAATTCAGAGAATTCTACATTTGTCAGACATAGCTAAAACAAGGGACTGGTACCTCTACCAGGATCATACAGAAATCATAATCTATGGATGTGAATTACCCCTTTACAAGTTGCCAAAGTATTTTCCTATCAGGATATTTGCTCTGGAATATATTAGACAGACGATAAATTCAGATGATATTCACTTTGTAGCTTTCAAAAAGAAACAACATCTCAGGATCAAAGGTCATATAATTTCTTTCATTTGCAACAATAGAGTTGCAGGGGAAGAAGCCAACAAGATGTTAAAGGAAATGAAGTTCAGTCAAATTTTCCCATAGCACTATGACCCCTATGGAATCATTGCAGAAACCATGTTAAATAACAATATTTCTCCTTATTCTTATGTGCCTAAACCTAAAATTGACAAATTCATGAACCATATAGAGTGGGAGGAAAACACTATGCTAGACAGGGAGAAACATCCTTCACCTTCCAGTGTTTCACAAACTAGTATTCCACATGTACTAGCATAGAAGAGAGATAGGAAAGAAGTATCTCCCTCATTCACAGAAGTCTCAGCAGAAGACTTCCAAGTCTATAGGAAGAGGCCCAAGACTAGCCATACACCTAATAGGTCCGGACAAGAAGAAACTCAGTCCACCACAATTATGAAGGGACCACACTCATCACTTTTCTCAGGAAACCGACAAATAATGTCCACTTCCTCATCCAGGAATCAAACAAATACCACATTGTTAACTAAATCCTCACAGGAGCCTACAAGACTCAACATATTTGAAAAGTATAACTTTATCAAAAAGAAGAATGAATTGTTGACCAATAAAACATATGCACAATTCTAGAAGAAAACATCGATAATGCAACATAGGTTACTTTCTTCCTTTGACACAGAAAAAGGAAGGATGCACATGAAATTCTTGCAGGCACATGTGCCTCACCCTAAGGAAATTTTTTATTACAAGAGGTCAACGTTTGAATTTGATGTAAAAGAGGTGCATCCATATGATCAGATGGATATGCACAGACAAAATGGTGAGAAGATTTTCTACACCCTTGCAAATAACTCCATGACTCCTGCAAAGTTGCAGGTTTCTTTAAATAATGTCCAGTCTTATCTGAAGCTAGAAAATATATCTTCCTTGGCCATGGATAACAAGATCAAGTCCCTAGAAGAACTGGTATTGAAAATTGGATATGATCCATCCAATGTCAAAGAAACAAAAGAAGTCCTCAAGAAGAAAAACTCTAACATAACATCCCTCAGGAAACAACTAAAAATCCTAGTCACTGAAGATCCCCAAGGAAAAAAATGGGAGAGACTGAAGGCCATAAGGAGGAAATGGTAAAATTGATCATGGAGAAGAATGCACAAATCAAGGAGATGGAGACTAAGCTAGAGAAGTTGGTCAAAGAGAAATAACAAAGTGTGCCAATGACTGTCATCCCACTACAAGAAGTCCCTATCACATGAGTCAATACAATATCAACAACACCTATAGCAGAAATTCCATCAGGTATTCCAGTGAGATCTCTAGATGCATCAAAAAAATTGGCAAAGTCAATGGAGGACATGTCTCTACAAGGAAAAGAAATCAAAATACTGTAGGATGAGATTAATATCCTACAGAAGCTGAAAGCCATGTTTCAGTCTAGTTACAACACAGAGATGCAAAAAACATAGAGGCTCAAGCAAGAACTATAGAAGCTTTAGAATGAGACACTCATGGCCAAGACACTGTCAGAGGCCAAGGAAAACATTTGGATGGATAGCTACCAATCAATGACAGAGATATGGCCTCTGATACAGATTAGTTTTGAACAACATGAATTGGTCCAGAGAACCAGACAAGCCATTGATAGGATAAGGAAAAAACTGGGAGAAAAGACTACCAAGGCCACATAGATCTTCATGTTCTTGAATTCCAAGACTAAATAAGAGTTAGAAGCACTGGAAATAAAGTATAGGATAGAAATAATGCTTGAGGTTAAGAAATTTTTAAATAATAAGGCACTGATGATGCAACTCGAGGAGAAAGCTCAGACAATGTATATTGGAGTGCAGAGGGTTTTTAGCAAGGTCAACTCACTGCACAAGAAAGGTCTTCCAGGTTTGCTAGTGATCAACGAAAAACTGATTACTCTGTGAGGCTACAAACAAAATATCCTCGCAATGGAAAACTATGGCTCTAAGTTTGTAGGCATACAAGGGAGAATAACTGGAAAACATTTCTTGGAAAATCTATAGTTGGACCTGAGCATCCAACATGAGATAAAATACATCTCCATCACCAAGCCAACCTTTTCCAAGTACACAGAGATGGATGAAACTTACAAAAGATTACTCAAGGTCTCCATCCTGGGTCAAAAGAGATGGGAATACCTATGTCCTTGATCGAATAGAGATGACGTGGACATTCGATTCAGCATGAGGAAGACAATCAAAGTTGAGTGGATGAATCACCAACTACCTTCCCAGAAATCAACATTCAAGATTTGGATAGATCACCAATAGTCCTATTATTTTGTAATATGTAATCTAGTTAGTTAGATTTTTCCTCCACCATATCCTAGTCATTAATGACAGGATCAAATGTAATTTCTCAGTACTGTATATACTTCTTACTTTGAAGTATTGAGGGTTGATTTTTGTGCCAAGAAAGCTATCATTGTAATAGTTTTTAGGAGATCAACCAATAATAAAAGACAGATTCATAGGATTCTTGCGTTTGGATGTTGGTGATGTTCATCTTGCTTTGTTAATGTTTATCTTACTCTAGAATCATTTTGTTTTATGTCTCTAATCGTTTAAAGGAATTTAATGAACAAAATTTGTCTTAGACACTCTGTTTCTGGTCTCTAGCAATCTGCATGTTATTCTTCTGATATTGATCAAAGAAATTCTTAATTGCTTCTTTGTTTGATTGAATATCTCACATGTTCTATCTTTCCACCACTTTTAATTATAAAAGATCCAGCATTCTCACTATCTCACCCTATGAAAAAATCTTATAAACACTGTAATCAGATCTTAATCTTTAACACAGACCCCATAGACCAATGGATGTTTAAAGCAATACTTCAACCAATATTTACAAAAAAAACAAATGAAACCATATTATTTTAACTAGCCTAATACCTTAAAACTCCAAACAGATCTAAATCTTATAGAGAGATCCCTCTCTAAAACTGGCAAGGCTAGATCTCAGTTTCGAAGTGATTTTGGTAAGTTACCTCTGTTAATTTCTTCTTCCCTTAACAACCTTTGGGAATTACAGAGTGCTAACACACAGGTCGAGTCAATTGTTGAGGAAATATCAGTGAAGTTTTCTCAAGTGTGGCCCACATTTAGGCATGTGGTGCCATAGTTACCAAAATATATCACCCCATTTGCGCCAATGGAACAAGTTGTAGTTGTCACACAGTATTGGTCGAAACTAGTTGAGAAGATAGATAGTCTCTAACAACATATCGAGTCTATTTAGTTCCAAGAGCAGGAAAATCCCAAGGTTATGTGTTGAACCCTTATTTTGTCACCCACCACACACTTATTTTTTCCACTCATACTCTATTTTTACATTTAAACCTAGCCTATTGCTACACATTTCCATAATTTCAAGCCTAAGACCCCTTGAAAAGTATTATGAGGTAAAAATTGTTTATTTTATTGTTATTCCTAAGTTCTTGATAGATTAACAAGGGTTTCTAGGCTATATTGTTGATGATAAATGTTAGACTCATTCATGTACTATTGCAAATATTCCCGCACCAGTATAGTTGTTTTGATACCTAAGTTTGTAGGTTCAAATATGTGTGCACGCCTAGATTGAGATTGATCACATGGGTTTTGGAGGATTAAGTACCAGCATGGATTGTGACCTACTAGTTTCTGCCCAAGTCCAACATATAAACATTCAGGCACAATCAAAGGTTATTTTAGATAAATTGTGCAAAATTTGTAGCAGTAAACTTCGGGCACAAATTTTGAGGCAATGGAAGCGAATCTAAAAAATGCACGATATGGGTTTTTTCTAGAAAGATCTCAATTGGTTATATCATGGGAGGTTTTCCAAATTTTGAAGGAGTTTGGGAGACACATATGATTTTCCTATCTAGGTTTGCTCAGATTTTGTTGTTGCGTCATTTTCTAGCCATGTCCCAACTTTGGAGTGCCTACACAATGGTTTTCCAAATCTTCATGTGTACAACAATGTCTAGTTTGTATGGTTTAGGTTCATTCCTAATATTGTAAGGGAATCAATCTGGATTATCCATTTTCAAATTATTATGATAATTTATATGCGTGAGAAAAGGGATTCATTGGATCTTTCTTCTAATTACAATTCTATTGTAAATAGTATATAAAATATTATGGTGCATTTTGAGAGAGGAGGGGAAGATAACATTATGTTGGTATAACCTTGAGACTATTTTCACACTTATTGTTAAACATTTATGAACTATGTACTCTGTAATGAAGGAACTGTAAATTCCATATTCATTCTCTCTTAATACAAATCTCAGTTCTGATTCATAGCATCCATTTGATTTTAATATTGTAACTTTCAAAGGCTTACTACCAGTTGGCAAGGGCCCACCAACCCTAGATGAAAATCTCGTCTTGTATCATTGTTAGACTAGTTTTAATGTTGTAGCAAAAGTTAGTTTCATTAACATCTTATATGTCGGTGTTTGATCATTTATGTTCCATCCACAATTTCATAATTCTAATGAGATTTTAACCTGTGCATGGTTCATCAATAGTTTTTGTGTTCTTTGCTACAGTTGATGGGATTGAGAGTAATATCTTCAATCCATATCCGAAGAAACACCAATAACAATATTTTCATATTCTCAGGGATAAGTGATTACAATTTTATGGATTGTTGTTCTGATGAAATTGTAGTTATCATTTCAATTAATGAAAACTTATAGAGCTATCAGTTATTTCTTTTCTTATGGCATTCGCCACTTTTTCATATACAACTGGATATATTGGGATTGGTGATAAGATATAGTTAGAGTCACCTCTTTGCATGTAGACAAACTATCTGGATGCAAAAGTGCAGTATCACCACTTAGATCTATCATGCTTGATGTGCTAGTTGTGACTACAAACACATGAGCTTTGGGTTAATCAAGAGTTTGGGGATTTACTCTTAAAGTTGGAAATTCCACTTTAGTTCAATAACACACACTTATGAGGGTTTGAGTAGCGTCATCTAGATGACTGATTTGAATGCTACTTTGGGTAAATTCTACACATAGCACATTGCTTATAAATTTTCTCATTATCTAGTATTTGAATTTATTTTATAACCATCAATTGGTAATGAATATGGGATAGATCCTCGACATGTGCATGCGTATACCTTTGATATGGACATGACCATATGTGAAGTTATGATATTCTATTCATGCCAAATAATAGTTGTGTGGATTGAGTGCAATCGTTTGTATTTATTTTCTGTTTGGTTGTTTTCATGCTTTGATGATTTGTTGTAGGTTGAGTCATGTTTTGACAGAATTAGTTGTTATCATAGACTAGAATAGGCTTTGATCTTGCATTTCATGTGCTTGCATCTCTAAGTTTGTGAACTCAAGGTTGATAATTTAATGTATGGAAATTATGGAAAATAATTTACCCAACATTTTTGGCACCATTGTCGAGGACGTGCTAAAAAGGATTAAATCCTAGGTAGGTAGATTTCCTTTAAATTAAATAGCTCAGGGGAGGAGAAATAGTAATACGGGAGGTAAGAACCTAGGCGACCACTATTGATAGTTTCCCAAAAATCTTGACTGCTCCTTTCATGCGAGTGTGTTTCTTTTCATGCAAGTGTCGTGTTCTTTTAATTATGCAATTAGTTTTAATTCATTTGTTTTAAATTTGAGATTTCAATTAGTTTTTGGTAGTTGTAATATCCCTACATACACTAATCCCTATGCAAGATAGGACCTACCAGCTAGAAAATGAAGGATGTGTAATATTTTGTTGAACAAATGCTACTCTAGGAGCTTTCTGAAATCCTAGCATTAGTGAGGATCTCTTCCTCTTGGGAAGAGAAAATTTTGATAGCAGTCAAGAACATACATGTACTCCGAGAAGTGATAGAAAACCAAAAGTTCCATGAGCCACATCTAGAATATCCCCCTGATCATCCTTGTCAATTTACAGAGGAGATTAGACAACCATGGACTACATCCAATGGAGAGAAGAGAATAGAACATTAGACCGAGGTATTTACACTATTCCCATCATCAGATCCTTTATGCATTCAAGAAGTCAATCAGGAAGATTTGTATGGCATGGAAGAGGAGGACATGCAAAGTGGTCCAAATGAAGAAGTGAACCAAGGATATCATGATTATATTAAACATTGGTTCTAGAATATCATCAGATTAAAGCACCATGCTCTTCTTCAACAACTCTTCACATCATATCATTCAAAACAACTGGTTTCTCGTGTTCTGGTACTTATTAAAGTATATTTTTCAAACCTTAATGTGAGTATATTTATAATCATGTTACATGTGTGGCTTCACTGGAAGTAATCATATACTTGAAAAGGGTTCTTTTCTTAGGTAAGGTAGGATAGTAAATAAGTAAATAAATGTTGCATATAGTTGTTAGTTTAGTTTAAAATCATAGTGTGGCATCATTTTTTATGTCTTTTCCAATAATTGGAACTGTCAAGCTAAGAAACTAATCTTAAGGGAGTCTTGTTGCCCCCATAATTTTTAATATGTTTCCAGCTGATAGTTAGATCTTTTTTTCAAGTTTTCTAAATAAAGGAGGCTATGTGGTTTGTTGAAATTTTGCAGGTATTCTCTTTTTAACTAGATTGGGAGAACATCTTGAATTCTTTAGGGAATTATTTGCATTGCTTTTTGTTTTGTTGCTTTGAAAAACTTGTCTTTTATTCTAGTCTTTTATTACATAAGACTATTTGAAACAATTGGATTTCTTTTTCATTACTTCCATAAACTTTGGTTTTCTTGTTTGAAGACTATTCTCTGACTTTTATTAGTTTTCTCTGCTAGTTTTCTAAATTGTTTTCCTTGTTGGAATTTACAGTTTAGGTAATTATTAATAGGGAAAAACTAAAAATGAAAGAGTTCAAATATCAAACCCAAGAATTATTTTCATAACCAATCATTTTCAGTTTTTTAAGTGATTCCTTCTCCCTTATTTATACAAAATTTTGAACCATTTATTACAACAGTAGCTTATAGACCTATATTTAATTATATTGTGGGATTACATAAAGTTAGAAGTCCATATTATGAGGCCTATAGGTAGCTAGTATAACCTGATATAATTTGAAATTTGGTTAGTAGAGCATCTTTATTAAAGATTAGCAAGAGAGTGCATGAAGTTTCTACCCACGGGAACACTACTATAATTCTATGTGAAGAATATGATCTTAGCGACTAGAGGTACTTTATGTTATTCTCTAGTGGCTTCATCTGCCACACATTAAAAGGGCTCGACCATATATATGATGTCAAATTGACTAAACTCATTAAGTATCCTTTACATAGGGACACCATATAAGAAGGTAATCTTTCAACCCTTGAACTGGTACCATCCTGTGCCTTTAAGGGGATTTTCAGAGAAGCTCCCCTATCCACTCAATACATATACATATATAATAAATTTCAAGAGTGGAATTCATGGGACCAGAGCCTCTAATAGAAAATAGGTACAAGAGACCAACCAGTGGAGGCTATAGATGCCTACTAGCATTAGGTCCCAACCTGTGGTAACACTGTGAAAATCCATTGGGGCTATGGGCGCCCGTGGGAAATGGAGAATTATTCCTAGAGAGGGTAATATAAAAGTCAATACTTATAGATGTCATCCCATTCTTGTATAAGGATTTCTGATGGTTTCTCCCCCATATCTAATTATATTTTTTATGCAAATTGAAAAAATGAAGTAATGGGACAAGAGCTCTCAAAGTAAAATGGGTTTAAAAGGTTACCTCAACAAGGCTATAGATGCCTAATGGCAACGAGTTTGGACCTGTGACACCTATATTGACTAAACCTAATCCATTTTGTCCCTATGTACATTACTACTTGTGAAATTATGGTTAGAGATGGGGCTAAATGAACTCCATCTAACTACCACTTGAGAATTACCCTAAGATGACCTTAAGACCCTATCATCCAATTCATAAGATATCTAAGATGTACTATCTGTTGGCGTTCGGAAGTCACTCCTGGATTGCTAGCAGGAGCAGAGCCCGAAGCCCATCAGTTTTATGTCACGATTTGTTTAAAGGGTGATCAAATGGAGGAAAACTCAGAACAACATCGTATCAACTCAGAAACTAGACCAGGCATGCATGCACGAGTGAGGTCTTGATAAAATCCAAATAGTGGGTCGTAGTAAAAGGGTGAGTAGGTGGAAGACTTATGCAAGAAGGGTGCAAGGGTCTATCACAGACATCCGGTTTGCAACAGACTGAAGAAGAATGCATTCGAACACAAAATCCTTTCACATTCAAATACAAATACCAGAGGGCACGAAAACGTCACAACAAATCCTTTATTGTAACAAGTTGTTCTACTGTGAATCCTCAAGCATGAGACGAAAGAAAGATGAAAAAGGAGAACTGTTTGTTATAAACCAAGAAATATCAAACACAGAGGCATAACCAGGAAACCAAAGTATTTGCTGAAACTTTACAGTCGGGAGCTTAGATCTACCATCGATAGATACAAAAATGGCAAAAATGCCTACATATACTCAAAACAACAACAGCAGTGGAACCGAGAAAATGCATTGAAAGCTTTGCGTCTGCATGGCTTCTGACAGTCAACAGCTGAAAGATCATGCAACTTATGTCAGACGCAATCTTAATTGTTTGACAGTTCCAACGGCGAATCGACGTGCCTTAAATTCATGTCCGTGCTTTCCCATTAATGCGGAGGTGATATCTAACCACCACCAACTGCATCAATAACTGCTTCTTGGGATTGAGAACGGCTCGACCAACTCATCATTTCGGGATGGAATACTCCTCGCGCTGCCACCTGGAATAACTGAATAGCTTAAGGGATGGGCTTGGGGGCCAACGCGGAGGATGAGTGCACGACAGGAATGACGGTGCTGGGTTATAGGGCGCGGAAGGAGGGATGGAATGAGAGAAGGATGACAGAGAACGATCCATGGCAGAAGACATTAGGTGGAGGAGGAAGACGGGAGGTAGCAAGCTCGCCTTTGGGTGAGAGGCTGACGTTGAAAGAGGCTGGACGCGTGGCGAGTAATGAGTGGATGGTGAGAAGAAGGGAAGACCACGCGGACCAAAAAGGAGAGGTGAATGGATGACACACGGAAGCAGGGGAAAGGCGGAAGGGAGGATGAAATGATGGGACGAGGACCCACACTGGTTAAGCACAGGGTAGCTGAGAGGGACGGGGCCGCACGAACGCCATTGATCTGGGCGCTTCGATCGTGGCCGTCGGGAAGCTGCATATGGGATTCCGGACCCCCCCCTCTGTTTAAAGGTAGAAAGGCGGGGGGGGGGTATGGAATTCTCTTCATCGTCGTTGATCCGGGCGCACTAATCTGAACCGTCGGAGAGTTGTGCCCGGATCAACGACGATGAAGAGAATTC
>JASDQU010013402.1:343235-365659 GCA_032191745.1 Picea mariana | reverse complement strand
CACCAAAACTTAGGATAGGTGGGTTTTAACCCATTCTTCTGATATCTAATCCCCTTAGCAAGAAATATCGCTAACATTTGGCTCCATGGGGGATAGAGTCGTCCCTGTGATGCTCTAAGAACTCTTTTGCAGATTTAGTGCCTTTACTGTTGGGCTATGGAGTCATTTATTAGGCCTGCAAAAATAAAAATGCAAACAAGAGAAAATACATGCTCGAAAGAGCTTATTTATATACACTCCTAATTCTAATAAAATATTTTACATGGGGCTAGGTGAAAGCAAACTTCTGCCATAGCCATCCAAGCAGCTTCCTGAATAGAAGCTCCTTCCTTCTGTTAATGATGGATAACAGTCGATGTAACCAGGAGCTCAGAATGGCTACATCCTTTGATTCATGTTTGAGGGCTGCCATAAAGATGAAGGTGGGCAGCTCCAAGGCATGAAGGAAATGCCACTCCATGTATTTGCTAACAGGGTCATAGAATGAGTGGCCAATTCTAGAAAATTGGCGACAGGCAACGTTCTCTGCTACACAGTTGTTCACCTGTGGCTGAATAACTATGATAAGCACAGGTTGGTGGTGGACAGCTGATGTAGGCTCGTTGTTCTCGGGCAGTGACTGCTCGTTGACCGGCTCTGGACAGGAAATATTTTGCTCCTCTGGTTCGGTCTCCCACAGGTCTGATTCGTATTCATCATAAATAGGGACCATGGGGTGGATCTGTTTGCTAACTGGCTCTGAACAAAGGGCAGACTGCTCCTCTGGTTCTCTTTCCTCTTCTTGGCTCTCCCCAGGGTCGGATCCGTATCCATCGTAAATAGGTTCCTCGGGTAAATTCTGCCCTTCCTCATACTGCTCGGCGTCTCCTGAAAGACCAAGGTGGATGATTTCCTCGTGATAATTTTCTTTAGTGAGCAGAGGATAAGGTTCTGCGACCGCTCTTGGAAACCCAGCATATCGAGCTCAGACTCTGATTCGTAACTGTCATAAGTGGTCTGTCTGCTCTGACAAGAAAAAGGTGATGTCGGGCTCTACTGCTCCTCTTCCAGATAATCATCGAAGTCGGGGGGAGACAAAGCTTCTTCAACTTGTAGAAATGGAACTATCCCCCGCTCCTCTGTTTCAACCCCGAATTTAAACACATCGTGGGAAATCTCGTGAAGGAAAAGAGAGCAATCCTCTTCCACAACTACCTCTTTGTTGCTTTGATCTGAGACAGCAAGCTCATTGGGGGTAGATGCCAACTCATCTAATAAATATTCAACAATCTCTTTGAAAGAGTTGCTCAGAGTGTCTGCCTCAAGGACTGGAAAATCCTCTGCACAGTCTTCATGTTTCAACCCTTCTAATTGGGCAGAGAGATATTTCACCTGCTCTATCAGCTCACTCAGGGTGCCATCCTCCTCCCTGGGAACTTTATCACTTTCATAACCTACCTCGGATGCAGATGGATGGGGAGGAGAAGGGACTAAGTTCTGATCCAGGTCATCAAGATCCTCCCCGCATCTTTCGTCAGAAACAACTTTCTCTTGTATAGAGTTGTGGTATCCCTCACAACAATTATGACAAATTAACTCAGAGGGATACAACCTCTGACAATAGGTGGTGAAAGATGCATGAAAATCACTGAGCGAAGAAATGGTAGCCGGGGGTAAAGAACGATACCATTTACGTGCATCCCCCACTAACGAGAACATGAACATTTTCAGTAATACATCCTCATGATGTATCTCCCACTGATGCATGAGTTCATGAAACTCAATGAGGTGCTGAGCCAGGTTTTCCTCTTCACCTTTTCCAAATATGGGCAAATAATCGCCCCATTCATCCAGAGAGGGGACAACATTAGGAAAACCAGGAATAGCAGAGAAATTAAAAGGAGCAAACTTGCGAGCAAGGATTTTCTCCATATCGAACTAGTGGAGTTGCCAATCGATCCTTGAATCATGAAGTCGCCAGGTGAAAGATGCGCAACTTCAAATATTCCTGGTCCTTGTTCACCATCAAAGGCCATATCTTAACGTTGTCGTTACCCCAGGAAGCTTCTCAGACTGAGAAAGCAGCTGCTGAAACCTTCTCGAGAAAGCTCCTTAGGGTCGGCTTCCAGGCGTGATGACAGTAGTCACAGCTGAAACAGTGATGTGGAAACAATGAAGTCACCACAGTGGAGTTGCCAGGTGCACAGCAGCAATATTTAAGGGATCTGATGTCTGATGCACCTTCAGAATCAGAGGCTCAATGTCATTCTGCCCAGGGAAAATCTTCAACTTCGTCCCCGGCAACGGCGCCAGAAATGTTGGCGTTCGGAAGTCACTCCTGGATTGCTAGCAGGAGAAGAGCTTGAAGCCCATCAGTTTTATGTCATGATTTGTTTAAAGGGTGATCAAATGGAGGAAAACTCAGAACAACATCGTATCAACTCAGAAACTAGACCAGGCATGCATGAACGAGTGAGGTCTTGATAAACTCCAAACAGTGGGTCATAGTAAAAGGGTGAGTAGGTGGAAGACTTATGCAAGAAGGGTGCAAGGGTCTATCACAGACATCCGGTTTGCAACAGACTAAAGAAGAATGCATTTGAACACAAAATCCTTTCACATTCAAATACAAATTCCAGAGGGCATGACAACGTCACAACAAATCCTTTATTGTAACAAGCTGTTCTACTGTGAATCCTCAAGCATGAGACAAAAGAAAGATGAAAAAGGAAAACCGTCTGTTATAAACCAAGAAATCTCAAACACAGAGGCATAACCAGGAAACCAGAGTATTTGCTGAAACTTTACAGTCGGGAGCTTATCTCTACCATCGATAGATACAAAAATGGCAAAAATGCCTACATATACTCAAAACAACAACAGCAGCGGAACCGAGAAAATGCATTGAAAGCTTTGCATCTTCATGGCTTCTGACAGTCAACATCTGAAAGATCGTGCAACTTATGTCAGATGCAATCTTAATTGTTTTACAGTTCCAACGGCGAATCAACGTGCCTTAAATTCATGGCCGTGCTTTCCCATTAATGCGGAGGCGATATCTAACCACCACCAACTGCATCAATAACTGCTTCTTGGGATTGAGAACGGCCCAGCCAACTCAGCATTTCGGGATGAAAGACTCCTCGCGCTGCCACCTGGAATAACTGAATAGCTTAAGGGATGGGCCTGGGGGCTAGCGCGGAGGATGAATGCACAACAGGAATGACGGTGTCGGGTTATAGGGCGCGGAAGGAGCGGTGGAATGAGAGAAGGATGACAGAGGATGATACATGGCAGAAGACATTAGGTGGAGGAGGAAGATGGGAGGTAACGAGCTCGCCTTCAGGTGAGAGGCTGACGTTGAAAGAGGCTGGACGCGTGGCGAGTAATGAGTGGATGGTGAGAAGAAGGGAAGACCACGCGGACCAAAAAGGAGAGGTGAATGGATGACACACAGCAGCAGGGGAAAGGCGGAAGGGAGGATGAAATGACGGGAGGAGGACCCACACTGGTTAAGCACAGGGTAGCTGAGAGGGACGGGGCCGCACGAACGCCGTTGATCTGGGCACTTCAATCGTGGCCGTCGGGAAGCTGCATATGGGATTCTGGACCCCCCCCCTCCGTTTAAAGGTAGAAAGGTGGGGGGGGGTCCAGAATGCTCTTCATCGTCGTTGATCTGGGCGCGCTAATCTGAACTGTCGGAGAGTTGCGCCCACGATTCCGGACCCCCCCCCCGTTTAAAGGTAGAAAGGCAAGGGGGTCTGGAATCCAACGCGTGTCGTTGATCTGGGCGCGCGCTTTTTGGCCGCTCAAACTTGATCCTTGTTTAATCATGGGAGCATTCGCACCAAAACTTAGGACAGGTGGGTTTTAACCCATTCTTTTGATATCTAATCCCCTTAGCAAGAAATATCACTAACACTATCTTAAGAGTGGGACCATGATCTTAGAAGCCTAATATACTCAACTATGAAATTTATCTTTATCACTTGAATGATTGTAAATATTTTGAGATCGAAGAACGATGGTTGGTTTCCTATGGAGTTTTCATTTGATTGAGACTGTTGAGACTCTTTTTATCTTCCTATCTAGAGGAAAAGAACAAAATCCCGACTCTAATTTATTAAGGGATTCCTGAACATAAGTGTTGTTAATATTTTGAGGAAGTTTGTATAAGCGAGGAAATAAAAATACCTGTTATAGAACATAAATAATAAAATTTGATTATAAATATTCTTTGTGGGTTATGCTTGAATTATCTTGGTCGGTAATAGGGGGAACGTTCATATTTGATCCTCGGAAAATGTTCAAATCTGAAAATTTCCATGCATTCATGCCAATTGTCATCAAGTGTGTATTTGGAATTTTTAAATGATTGTGGCATTCGATGTAATTTATGTTTTGATCATTTTATATTTTTTTTTATGTTAGGGATGAAATTCTTGTCAGAACAATATCATCTTACATTCCTTGGATTCTAGTTTGCAACCTGCATTCCACAAATAATTTCAAAATTATTTTCATAATTTGCAGGTCTTCATGGAAGCTCAACATCCAAGTAATTCAGAGCCTTGTTGCAGAGTATTCAAGACAAAGCAGCAGTGTATTCACGACACAAGAGGAAAAGAACAACAAACAACATTTTTGTACATGTGCTGGTAAAGTTCAGTAATCTATAGTATTCCCGCACCAATACACAAAATCCAGTGCAGGTACCGAAACTTTGTAACTGCATTTTAAAGAAGATTTTTTCAAAACATAGTAGAGTATCATAAAACAAAACAACAATGTGTTTAAAACACTGGAGCAACAAAATAACATTATACAACATTCTTGCACCTCCACAGGCAATTTCAACGTTTTTCAGCATTCCCGCACCTGCACAGGAAACTCAAATTTTGGGCACATACATCATCAAATATGACAACAACATTAGTTCCATCACTTCCCTGCGCCAATTCAAACCATGCACATATGGATGAAAAATGGGTAAATGAAATTTTTGAGGTAAAATGCTTTCAATCTCTCATTGGTTTATTAAGAACAAGGGATATCATTAAAACAACTCTATAATACTTGTTTAAACCACTTATGTTCTTCCTATTTCATGATTATATTACTTATTCATTCACCATGTGTTCTATCCATACAATGTCTTTGCCACCTTTGGATACTCCGCTTATATGTATTATATCCCCACACCTTATATTTTGATCATACACCCATTTCTATTGTTAAGTTTCATCTATGATATGTGATAGCTTGTTTAAGTTTACATTGTCCTATCATGGTGGTTTGTTTCACATGAATTGGTTATACTATTTTCCATATATGTCAATTACGATTTTCTATGGTGAAACCTTCAATCCTTGAAACAATCCCCACTAAGTATCCATAATCATTGTTCCCATATCAAATCATTTTTTTTCATAGTTACTCATGAAAAAAACTGGTCTAGAAATCGATTGTGGAGCTCGTTTGGAATCACCGAAGGGATTCCAAATGAGATAGAACGCCATGACTTCTAACCACCATATTTTTGTTCCTATTATCCAAGCCATATGTTCTCAAGATTGACACTCAACTTATCTTGGGTGAAAATTTACTAGTGTCTATAGACAGAAACCTGTACACTTCCCTCGGTGTTTCTTATAATTCAGCCTAGGAAAAATCCTTGTGTGATGGCCGCATTCGAAAATTATCATGGAAGAATGGCGGGAACCACTGGAATTTTTCCAGAGATATTTAATGTGTAAACAGAGGTATTCTTTCACCTATCAATACCACATTAGAATATTATTGCATTTTAAGGATAAAGACATGATAAAATTTCCTCATTACCTTTGGATAAGTTTATAGAATATGTCAAAGACAGTAAAGAAGAACAGTCAAAACCCTAAGAAATTCATAAGAAAAATGAAATTTGGGAACATTTTCTAAGTGAAAATTCATTTGTTGACTAAATACCTGCAACTGTAGTAGGAGATCAAAAGGGACCTAGAAAAAAAAATAATAAAATTGGTTATGATGAAGACCTCGACTCTTTTAGAGCTGAGGGATTCATCTCTCACCCTAGAAAGTCAAGGAATGTTAAGTCTACAAAATAAGATTAATTTGTTAGGCCACTATTTACACCTCTTCTAGTTCGTGGAATTACCCGAAATATGGCTAAACAGGGGAACATAAGAATTATTTTACAAGGAGAAGGATTGCACTTGAAAAAAAGTGTTAAACAAACTTCCATCTATCCACAATCTACAACAAAGGAAAATACAATTTCCTTAGAACCATCTCCAGAACCTAGTCATAAAGGAAATAATGATCCTCTTCAACCAGATGTATTATCAAAAGTACAAAATCAATTCAGAGGAATAAAAGGGTGATGACATGGTATCTAAGGATGTTCACCAGTCAGCCAATTAACACAATCCTGAAACCCCAAATACCCCAAACATAGTTTTCCATCGACCTTCTAAGAGAGGGTTTAATGAATATGAAGTCTCAAACTATCCTTTAGCAGATTCTATTGCTGAACCACCATCAAAGAGGAATCTTAAAAAGAAGAGTCAAATTATTAAGAAGTTGAAACGGGAAGTGATAGAGTTATCTGCCTTGAAGAAAAAGAGAACAAGCAGTTGAAGATGAAGAGCAAGAAGTTTCAGGAGGAAATTATGAAGCTCGAGTCAAAGACCAGGAAGACGAACAAAAAGATACACCAAATTCTTACACCAGAGAAACCAATTCAAATGAGAAAGAATGATAGGTTGGGTAAGATAAACACAAGCCTCAGCATATTGATGAACTCAATAGGGCTCTCTCAGTAAGTTGGAGAGGTAAGATTCCAATTTTGATTAGGTTTTTTTATGTCTTTGCATGAGGACATGAAAATGGGCTAGTGTGGGGGAGATGTTGAACTCCTATTTTGTCACCCACCATACACTTATTTTTTCCACTTATACTTTGTTTTTACATTTAAACCTAGCCTATTGCTACCCATTTCCATCATTTCAAGCCTAAGATGACTTGAAAAGTATTATGAGGTAAAAGTTGTTTATTTTATTGTTATTCCTAAGTTCTTGATAGATTAACAAGGGTTTCTAGGCTATATTGTTGATGATGAATGTTAGACTCATTCGTGTACTATTGCAAATATTTCTACACCAATATAGTTGTTCTAGTACTTAAGTTTGTAGGTTCAAATATGTGTGTGCGCCCAGATCGAGATTAATCACATGGGTTTTGGAGGACTAAGTACTAGCATGGATTGTGACCTATTGGTTTACTCCCAGGTCCAACATAGAATCCTGTAGGCATGGTCAAAGGTTATTTTAGATAAAACTGTGCCAAATTTGCAAAAGTTAACTTCAAGCACAAATTACGAGGCAATTGAAGAAAATCTCAAATATCCATGATATGGGTTTTGTCTAGAAAAATCTCAATTGGTTGCAACATAACCAATTTTCTGAATTCTGAAGGTGTTTGGGAGATACATGCAATTTTCCAATCTGGGTTTGCCCATATTTTGTTGTTGTGTCTATTTTCAAACCATCTACCAACTTTGGAGTGCCTCCACATCGGTTTTCCAAATCTACTTATGTACAACACTTTCTAGTTTCTATGGTTCAGGTTCAGTACTAATATTGTAAGGGAATCCATATGGATTACCCATTTTCGAATTATTGTGATAATTTATATGCATGATAAAGAGGATTCATTGGATCTTTTTGCTCATTGAGATTCTATTGTAAACAGTATATAAAATACTATGGTGCATTTTGAGAGCGGAGGGGAAGATAATATTACATTGTTGTAACCTTGAGACAAGTTTCACACTTGTTGTGAAACATTTTGAACTATGTACTCTGTAATGAAGGTGTTGTAATTTCCATATTCATTCTCTCTTAATACAAATCTCAGTTCTAATTCATAGCATCCATTTGATTTCATTACTACAAGTTTCAAAGGATTTCTACCGGTTGGAAAGGACCCACCAACCCGGGATGAAAATCATGTCTTGTATCATTGTTAGACTAGTTTTAATGTTGTAGTAGAAGTTAGTTTCATTAACATATTATATGTCGATGTTTGATCATTTATGTTCCATCCACAATTTCATAATTCTAATGTTCTTTTAACATGTTCATGTTTCATCAATCGTTTGTGTTCTTTGTTAAGTGATTACAGTTTTATAGCTTTTTGTTCTGTTGAAATTGTAGATAGCATTTCGATTAATGCAATTTTAAAGATCTATCAGTTATTTATTTTCTTACGACCTTCACCACTTTTTCATATACAACTAAATATATCAAGATTGGTGATAACATCTAGTTAGAGTCACCTCTTTGCACCTAGAAAAACTATCTGGATGCAAAAGTGAAATAGCACCACTTAGATCTACCATGCTTGATGTGCTAGTTGTGAGTACAAGTGCATGAGCTTTGGGTTAATCAATGGTTTTGGGAATTACTCTTAAATTTGGAAATTCCACTTTAGGTCAGTAACACACACTTATGAGGGTTTGAGTAGCCTCATCTGGCTAACTGATTTGAATGCCACTTTGGGTGAATTCTACACATAACACATTTCTTATAAATTTTGTTATTAGTTAGTATTTGAATTCCTTTTATAACCATCAACTGGTAATGGAGATGGGACATATCCTCGGCATGTTCATGCATAGGCCTTTGATATATACATGAACATATGCAGGGTTATGGTGTTATGTTCCTAATTAATAGCAGTTGCATGGATTGAGTGCAGTCGTTTGTATTTATTTTCTTCTCTGTTGTTTTCATGCTTTGATGAGTTTTTCTAGGTTGAGTCATGTTTAATCGTCATTAGTTGTTAACATAGACTAGATTAGGATCTGATCTTACATTTCATGCACTTGCATCTCTAAGTTTACAAACTCTCGGTCAATAATTTAATGTCTAGAAATTATGGCATATAATTTACCCAACACTATGCTCGAAAATGTCACCCAGGTATTTGTTAAGGGAGATACAATCCACTCATCCCTCCATTCATGGGTTTATGAATGTTGAAAGTTTTTTTGCAATGGTCAACAATTGGATCGGCCTTCTAGAGTAAAGGAACAAATTCACAGTAGAAATTTGGGTGCAAATCAAGAATATGAATGCAAAATCTTAGATGATCACCAATCCCATTGCGTAGCAAGTCAATTATGTTGAGCTTCATGAGGTTGATGAAAAATAGGATCAAATGTATGAATTTGTCCAGGCCTCTAAGAAAGAAAGTAGTGACATCTTCCCTGCAGTTGAAGATGAAGATGTCAAAATCGACCATCTCGATTCAGTTGCAGAAAATGAGTGGCAAAATTTGATCACCACTAGTAAGCCAGAGGAGCTGATTGTTGCAGCAGCCCAAGAGTTTGTTTTGGGAGCTTCCATTTTGGTGCAGAAGTGGTAGGATCGAGTATACCAGTATGATAGATTCTGCCAACATGCAGTAAAGCTCTTCCTAGAGTTGGGCCCTTCATTTGAAGGGGGACCCAACAAGGAAGCGGAAGGTTGACTCATGGTGAGTCAATGGTTGTGGTTGGGTCATGTTGGGCCCTTCATTTTTGGGTATGATTTGGTTTTGGGAAAGTGAAAAATGCAGCCTAACTAAAATATGATGAAAAGAAAAATGAATTAATAGCATCGCATGTGAGCTGGAGGATTACAAGAAGAAAAAACAACCATAATATTGTTGGCTAATTTAGAGTATAAAATCAGAAGAAGCAATCAAAATTGCCATGCAGCAGTTGGAAAAGCAGCAGATGCCAACGAAAAATCCAAAAAGATAGAAGAAGAAAGAATCCAAAAAGCAGTAGAGGGGAAGATATAAATAATAAGGAAGTTCATCAAGAAATAAGTTAATGACTGATTGCACATAAGAGATAGGTTGTCATTACTTTTGTTAGGGTTGGGATTACGAGGTCATAGTCATAATATCATATTGTAATGGTCTTTGAGTCTGTAATGGGTATTTGGGACTAGATCACATCGTACAAGTTATTGCATGAGGAGTATGTCTATTGCATGAAAGTTGATGGAGATGTTGCTAATATAATGGAATGATTGGGAAATAAAAAATTATATTTCTATTCTTTCTCATTTTAATCGATTATACTATTCTTGGATCTTTATATATGTTTTGAAATTTATTCCCTCGTGTCTATTTAATACTTGATTACTATTGTTTCATGTTCATGGTGTTTAATATATGAATATAAGGAGTGAAAAATAGATCTGATGACGCATTTTAGTTAACTCACTTCATCACACATGTCTAGTATACGCTTTGGGTGAGACCTCCTTCCCTAGCGGAAGGTTGAATATGCCAGCATGCCTAGACTACAACTTTTTCTTTTTTGGTAACCTCCGAGAACCCTGGTCTCGATTTTGCACCAAAAAATCCTTAAGGAAAACCAAAAATTATGGCATGTTAATCAAATTGGACATGTCAAAATATTTTGACAAGGTTAGTTGGCAATACACTCGACTCATGCTCCTAGATTTTGGTTTCTCAGAGAAATGGACCCATTGGATTCTTTTTGTGACCTTCTCCACCTGTTTCTCTCTACTCATCAATGGTTCTCCTTCTGCTATATTTTCCCCCTCTCGTAGTATCTGTCAGGGTGACCCTCTCTCTCCTTTTGTTTTCATCTTCATGGTTGAAATCCTTGGCCAATCCATCAAAGTTGCAGTTGTGGAAAAAAGAATTAAAGGTATGAAATTCCAAGTAGAGGAATCAACAACCTCGTGTAAATAGTTTGTTAATGATACAACATTAATGGGAATTTCCATAGTTCAAGAAGAGCAAGTGTTCAAGCAAGCTCTGGTTGACTTCATGGAATCCTCAGGTATGTCCCTGAATCACAGTAAATCACAAATTTTATTTTTCAACACTTTCGTAGCAGTTCAACACAACATCTCTCGAATCCTTGGTTTTCAAATATCTCACTTCTATCCAAATATCTGGGAGCTCCCTTGGTGGAAAATGATCTCATCACTTACACTTGGGATGATATCCTTTCTAAAATGAACAACAAATTGTCAATTTGGACTCTCATATCCATGAACATTGTAGGAAGACTAACTCTTCTCAAATTCGTTCTCCAAGTAATGCCCCTATATATTTTCTCAGCCTTGACAACTCCTAAATATATTCTAAAGACAATTGAACATAACTTGAAACATTATTTATTGTGGGGAGAAGAAAATAAAGAAAATAAATGAGCTCTTCTATCCTGAGAAAAAATCTATCTCTCAAAAATGAAGGGTGGTTTAGGCCTGCGTGACCCTGAAATTATTAGCTTCATCCTTGGAGCCAAAATATAGTGGATATGGACTCAGGGAGGCAATGAATTATGGAGACACATATGGAAGTGAAATACAGTCTAGGAATAGTAGAACCTAATCACATCCATATGAAAAATGGACCTCAAGGCTCACAAATATGGAATGCATCTTGGAAAAATCATGAAATTATACAACAACATTATTTTTGGGAGGTTGGTAATGGCTAAAATGCCATCTTTTGGGATTATGCATGGTGAAAAATTTCTAAATGGAAAGATAAACCATAACTAAAACCTCTATGTGAGCTCATGATTATTCGAAATATAACCTAGCTCTATGTTATACCACAAATTGCCACATCAATTGCATTTGTGAGATGGCTTAGCTCTTTTCCCTAATTTGTAAACTTAAATCCCATCCTCCTTCATCAAACTTATCTAAAAAAATCATTTTTGTTTCCATCCATGGGTCACCCATGTGTAAATTGTGTACTCTCATGCTTTGCTAGTTTGCAACTCGCAGATGCCTTCAAAAAATATGAAAAAATAAAATATTCCACATTTTCGAGCGGGTTTTTCGGTTAGGATTGTTCCTAAACTCCCCCTGGCCCGTAAACAATGAAATTCAACCACCTCAAGCCCTTTAGTATTTTATAAAGGCACCTTTGAGGGTATGGATGAGGAGGAAAACCTAGGTGCAAGATTATGCTGACGAATTTGCAAGCTTCCCTATTTTCCTTGATTCTTTGAGTAGCATCCCCTTGATCTGGAACTTGATTTCTAGTAATCCTTCTTCTCTCTTATATGAACATAGGGTTTGTTCCTATCCCTTTTGGGTCATTCGAAGAAGGGACATCCTGTTGATTTGATGCTTGAATGACTAGTGGAGGAAACTGGGTGGCTGGATTTGAGGCAGTGTCGATGGTTAGAGTCAGGTTGTAACTACCTACTTAGAATTTTTTCAATAAAAGAGTTATCTTTCCCTCCATACATGTGTAAATTGATTCAATATATTGATATATTTTAGTTTACTTCATATACTTGAATTTTTTCACATTATATGTATGATTTGAATTCATAACTACCTTGTTGCAGCATAGAATTGGTATCTTTTTGCAGGTTGATACTAGTAGATATCAGGAGAAAAAACAAAGGTGGAGAGCGAAGATCTACATCAGACGTAGGATACAAGGTGTGAGGCCTCTCCTTCTCTCTTTCTCTCCTTCTCTCCTCAAAGTAGTTATTTTTCTTATAGCATTGTTGTGTGTGAGGGTAGGTTTTGTCTTTTACATATGGTCTCGCTTGTTGTGACATGACCCAAGGTCACAGGGGAAAAATTCCATAAAAAATTGGTAATGCTAGTCACCTATGGAAGAAAATAACAAATGGTGAACGTAGAAGCCTCGATAGATCTAGTCTCCTCTCACTGAAAACTTGACTGGGACACATTCTGTCTAGACATTTTAGATAGGAAAATAAAAACACAGGAAGGTCTCGACAAACTTCATTGGCGATATAAAATTGGAGGTTGCTTCAATGTAAAATAATTCTACCTTTCAGCTATAGGCCACTCCAAACTACCCTGATCAGAGATATGGGTGAAGATATGGAAATAGAACCTCTGGCCCAAAGTATCTTTATTTCTCTAGCTTTTATTCTAGAGAAAAATCCTCACCTGGGAAAAGATGGTCTATAGAGGCTTTCATGGCCCTTATGATTTTCCTCTTTGCCAGAAACTATAGAACCTATTTTAAATAAATGCACTTATGCTTAAATCCTATGGGACTTTAGATCCTCTTCCTTTAGGAAAAATGATCGAGACAAACAAAGCATTATAGATATCATTCTTCATTAGAGACTAGACGATTTTGGCAACACCATCATCAACTGAATTTAGAGGCTCTTCCTAGGATTTATACTCTGAAAAACTTGGAAAGGGAGAAATCGATGCATATTCTAGAATGATTCCAAAGAGAACAATGACATCTAGAAAATTATCAAATAGAATATGAAGTAATCTATTGTAATTTTTCCATGGTTAGATAAGGATTGGCCCGACAAGTACTTAAACAAACTTATCCTTCAATATTTTGATATAAACATGGCTCCTAAATAGGCCTATGTTTCTAGAAGATTGGTTTCCTTCATCCCAGATAAATGGTCTCCTCCTCCAACTGGCTTCATCAAACTCAACTTTGGCGATGCATCAAAAGAAAATATATGTCCAACTGGTTTTGGTCGTGCCTTCAGAAATGGTAGAGGTGAACTTCTCAGATTCTTCATAGGCTACATGGGCACAGAGACAAATAACTCTATAAAAGTAACATCGCTAGTTTTTTGTATTCTCATTGTCATTCGTGAGGTTTATTCCAAGTTAGTGGTAGAGGGTGACTCATAAATCATTATTCAAATTCTTCAGAATCTTCAACATCAATCAACAATTAGAAAAATATCACATATATAGAGACTTGGAAAGTATCCTTGAATAACTCAAATATTTACTCCCTAACATCCAAGTTCTTCTCCCCGCTCACATTAAACTCTCAACCAACAAACTCACTAATAAGATAGCCAATGAATGCCTCCTCCACAAACAATATCCACTGGATGGGAAGTGGAACCTAGAGGAGGATATCCACTTGCTAAAAACACTGCCATGAGCTATCCCAAAAGGATTCCTTGACCATGCATTGGGTGATAGGGATGTGTAATCCATCAAGGAATAAAAACACACTACCATCCTCCCTTCTGTATTTTTTGGAGATACACAACAATCAACAAAACCATAGGATCATTGTAGACAAAGAAAAAGATATTATAAATATATACTTCTTGAGAACACACTTATACTGAGAGGGGGGGTGAATCAGTATAAGGCTATTTTTTATTTTATTTTTATCAATAATAAACCATAATGAAGCAATCACATAAATGTAACAACTAGAAGACACAATATTTTACATGAAAACCCTTTTGGGAGAAAACCACAAAAACTTGATTTTATAAATTTGTAAGCACCAACCTACTAGAGACATTTACCCCCTCTATTGTTTGTAGGAACTAACCTAGGAGACATCAATTCACTTTGTTTTTAATAGGCATTGACCTACTAGAGACTCCAATCCCCTATACTATTTGTAGGCACTAACCTACTAGAGACACCAATCCCCTCTATTGTTTTTTGGCATGGACCTACTAGAGACACCAATCCCCACAGTTGTTTGTTTTGTAGGCACCAACCTACTTACAAGTTCTCCATATGCATTTCCTTCATTGGTATTCTTCTTTCTTCTGTCTTCACCAAATCTTGTGTGTTCTTGTTACTTCTACTCTCACTAGATCTGCTCTATGATTGCTACTTCTGCATTTTCCATATTAGCTCGACACTCACTCATTCTACTTTCATCATATATGCTCAGTGCTCTCTACTTCTTCTTTCGCCAGATATGCTCTGAGCTCACTACTTCTGCTTTGCGCTTGCTACTTCTTCTTTCACCAGATATTCTTTATGATATCTACTTATGTTTTTTCTAGATCAGCTTGGCACTCACACCTTCTACTTTGGCAAGATCTATTAGCTAGATCATCATATACTTCATCACTCTCTCCTTTTTAAATAATATTGAATATTTTCTCATCGTATATTATTCTCATATGTAAATATTACATTTCTATTCTTTACCCACACACTATTTGTCACAATCCTCTTATCCTTTTATACTTTATCATTAAATCTACATGAAAAGTCATGTATATTTGAAAAGATGTGGCCTTCATTAAATAAATAATTAATTTCCCCTTTTTTTAATTTACTTTTCAACATATTGTTGATGCCACAACAACTCCCTTTTCTTTTTCTTTTAAAACCAAAAGGAAATGGGCTCCCTAATAAAATTTCATCTTTAATTCCTAAGCCTCTACTGCTTGATCCTAGTGTTAATTATTTCTCTACCTTGAGGGAGGTGGGGTTTTGAACTTCATTGATTATTGTCTTTGATGGAGGTTGATTATCCCTTTTGATCTTACGATTCCAAATTTCTTCATGATGCTTCTTGACCTATGATTTTTCATTGACATTTGTATGATGGAATTGACACATTATCTTTGGACCTTTTGCGGATTCCAAGGTGCTTGATGATTCTATGTGGTTGCATGGTTTGATGTTCTATTGATGGTTACATTTTATGAGTTTAATTTTCAAGGTTGTTTGAACAACTAATTCAAAGTCTGCATTCTCTTGATTGCATGTTGTGCTTAATATCTTCATCTTTATGCTCTTGTATATGATCACACTTTTTGGTTTCAGAATCTTAGCTTTGGTTACACAATCACTAATCCTTCTCTTAATTTTGATACTTAGCACATGTAGTTTCCAGGAAACTTATCTACAGCCATCTGTGATTATCTTTCAATAGACCCAACACTCAGTTATATTTTTTCTTAAAAGTGGGGAATATAATGTTTATGGTATATTGGCAAGTCTCCTTTTGATCGCATGAATGATCTCATCTTCTCTATGGTTGCAGGAGTAGGTTCGCATGATCACTTTCTTCACACGATTTTTATAGCATTGAGATGCATGTGGGGGGAATTTCTTGATCTTCTTCCTCTTTCATAGACCTCTTTCTATTTATATATTGTATGTAATTTGAAGCCAATGATCAACATTATGGACTAATTTTTTTCTTTCCCAAGCCTCATCGAAACTTCTCTTTTTATCAGCATTGTGGTGATGAGGCTGGAGCTTTGATCCTTGTCCAAAAATTTGATCCTACCAAGAAATACCTCATTGGGAAGCGAGTTGCCTTGGCTTGCAGTTGCCTCAATATCCTAAGATCCCAAGGTTGTCAAATCCACCTTTTCCATAGGCCTATCCCTAAGCCTCTTCATATTGATCTTTATTGGGTTCCTCTTTTGTCCTTCCCTTTACCCGAAAACCCAGGCCACAATCCCATTGAGATTCTTGGTTGTAGGACCTTCCTGTGTCATCTCCCACTTCTTGTCCACTATCTATCAAAATCAATATCACACATTGTGGTCTAGCGTAAATACCTATTACTTGACCTAATTGTTTTCCCTATCTTTGTGACCTTAGTAGGTCTTCCCTTTGAGATGTTCAACTTGACTAGATTGGCATGTCTCCTACGCCCGATTGGACTTGATATCCTCTTACCATTCTTTATTATTTGTAATGTTGATTTGTGTCACAACGTGTCATAGTTTTCCCTTGGCCATTGTTACCTACCCGACCCCCTAACCTCTCTTAGGATGATGGGGTGTCCAAATTTCCTCTCCTTCTACTTGATTATTTTCTCTAAAAAAATATCATAGTTGGATTGCACTTGTCAAGATCTTTCCAACAGTTGTAACCATGCTCAAATATGAACTTCGGATCAAAATTTATATCCTTCTAAAGCTCTAAGTCTTTCATTCACCATTTTCACATCATTGCCATGTGGCCCCCTTCCATTGGTGCCATTTGACATGGCTCTAACATGGATTCTTTTGTGGCACCTACCACCTGACTTGTTGGGCCCACATTTAATATTGGATCCCTCTTCATCGTCAAAATTCATTCACCCTAAATGCTACATATCACTTCAATCAACTCCTTTCAATGATGACCCTTTCCAATCAACTCTTTTCAGCCTGATCAACCCTTTCCAACCCGAGAAACCCTTTCCGACCATCTCGATCCAATCAACTCTTTCCAATCCAATCTACTATTTCTGACCCGATCAACCATTTTTGACCATCTCAATCCAATCAACTATGTACAACCTGATCAAACCCTTTCCTATCCGACCATAATCTTTCCGACCAACTCTTTCCAACCTAACCATACTCTTCATGATCAACTCTTTCCAACCCAATCAACCCTTTTGGACTTGACCAACTCTTCATCATCGAAATTTGTCCATCCTAAATGCTACATATCACTTCAATCATCTCCTTTCGACGATGACCCTTTCAAATTAGCTCATTTCCAATCAACTCTTTCTAGCCCGATCAACCCTTTCTGACTTGAGAAATTTTTTTTGACCATCTCGATCCAATCAACTCTTTTCAATCCAATCTACTATTTTTGACCTGATCAACCCTTTATAACCATTCAAATCCAATCCACTATGTCTAACCCAATCAACCCTTTCTGATCTGACCATACTCTTTCTGACCAACTCTTTCCAACCTAACCATACTCTTCCTGATCAACTCTTTCTGACCCAATCAACCCTTTTCAACTTGACCAACTCTTCCTGACCATACATTCAAGAAGCAGTTTTTAAATGGGCATATATTGGGCTACAAGTGTCATAATTGAGCCCATGTTACAACATTGGAAAGGTATCAAGTAGTGGAATGCATTGGTAGAGGCCTTCGGGCTAGAAAAGTAATAGAAAACCTCATAAATCACAAAGAATAGAAGGACACTAATTTGGGGGCTAAATGGATTGTGAAAACTTTAGACAAACATATCTCAAGTTATAGGAAACGAAATCAAGCCCAGGATAGCTCGCAAGAAATCTAGAAGAGATTAGAACACGATAGCATAGGAAGAATTTACAGATTGAAGGTCTAAGTTTTTGGAAAAATCAAAACACATAAGAGACTCAAATTTAATTGAAGAACAGGCTATGATATGTTCCAATAGTCATATCTCAAGCTACAAGAAATGAAATCAGGCCTAGAATAGATCGATGGAAAGTTGAGATAGAGAAGAATAAGTTCAGATGATCCTAATTAGTAAGATAACACCAAAAAAGCTAATAATAACTCAAGGAATAGAAGATGACACCTATGGATAAAGTTAATAATTATTTTTAAATTTATTTTAATGAATATCATTTGCAAACTACCTTAGGGTGAAAATAACCACCCAGAAGACTCTTCAACTACTATTTGTAACTCCCGCATATTCATTTTTTTTTAATATAAAATAAATTAAAAATGACAAATGAAAAAACAAAGGAAAAATGAAGTGAACAGTCACAAGAGTTGAAGAGTCTCTCTTGTCTTATAAAAGATGACTCATTGGATGTAAGAGAGGACTTTTTCCCATTGTATAAACAACTGATACTCTTATTTCTGAATATATAAAGATATGAAGGAGTTTTTAAAGTCATAACTGTTTGCAAATGCTTGTGGGACTACTCTACACTTGTATTTATTGTTTAAATTTTCTGAGTATTGATCATATGGATTATTTTTGTGTTTGGTATTTAGAATTCTTATGTTGTTGTGATTTCTAATGAGTATAGTGATGATGTTACAGGTTTCATCTTCAACTATTTGAGATGATATCTGCAATATTATTGTTATAAAATACTATTGATTTCCATGAACTATTTATGTCATCTAAGTATAATTTAAATCCGTACTCATCTATTAGTTTTTCTCCCATGAGACAGGTTAGAAGTAGCTAAGTTAGATTAGTTTTCTTTAAATTTAGAGTAGATTTAGAATTAATTAGAACTCTTTGGGGGACAGTTCGTTTCCTTTCCCATTTTTATTCTCAGTGGAAACCAGACCCACATACTAGTCAAAAATGTCACATCAAACGAGAGTAGGTCTAATTGGGACCTACCATAAGGTGTTCTCCCTTACCTGCTTGATAGACTATTTGGACCCGTCGACACATACCATGGAAAAAATATCACCACGGGTTTTAAAACCATGTGCAAATACCATGTGCACTTTTACTCCACTTTCACTTTTTAATTCACTTTTACTTTTTAATCCACTTTCACATAACTTCATATTTAATCCACTTTCACATAACTTCATATTTAATCCACTTTCATGTAACATCATATTGAATCCACTTTCACATAAATGAAATCAGTGACAATAATTTATTCAAGAATCTCCCCCTTCATCATTGATGGCAACCCTGTACTCAAAAACATGTAATCCTCCAAAAATAGAAAGAATTCTCCTCCCCCTGTCTGCAACGCTCCCCCTATCTGTAATGTTCGTCTCCCTCTCTACAACTCTCCTCATATCTGTAATTATCCCTTTTTGACATCAATGGAAAAGGAATTCTCCCCATGCGATGTGCTTATTTACTAACAAGATGAGAGGGATATCACTCCCAACTTCAGTTTGAGATATGAAAATGTTTCTTTGGGAACCATTTTAGTAAAAATATCTGCAACTTGTTCCTTGGCGGTAATGTATTCCAGCTTGACATTTTTTTCAACTACTCGTTCTCTTAGGAAGTGGTACTTCATGGGAATATACTTTTTTTTTTAGTGCATAAGAGGATTCTTTGAAATTGTTATTGCACTTGTGTTATCACATATGATTGAGATTGGTTGATCATATTCTACCTTGATATCCTGGAGTGTTTGATTCATCCAAATAACTTGTGTGCAACAATTTTGTTGCTATAATATACTTGGCTTTTGTTGTGGATAGATAGACTGAAGACTATTTCTTTCTCAACCAAGATACTTTATTGTTTCCCTGAAAGAATGATCCTCCACTTGTACTTTTTCTGTCATCAACATTGTTTGCCTAATCTGCATATATATATATATATATATATTCTATTAGAGTAAAATATTCACCTCTTGAGTACCATAAGCCGAAGTCTAAGGTTCCCTTTAGATATTTGAATATCCCTTTTACTTCTTGCACATGAGTTTCTTTTTGGTGCAACTTGAAATCGTGCAACCAATCCTACTACTTGCATAATATCTAACCTTGATGTCATCGCATATAGTAGGATTATAATCATTTACCTATACAATGTTTGATTTTCTTCCGGAGATTCATCGTTTTTTCTCAATTTGCAATGTGTGATCATGGGTGTACTGACTGGTGTATAGTCTTCTACTAGTACGAACTCTTGTATCTTTATAACCAATAATTAGATTTTCCAAATGATTATTTTAGAAAAATCTAAATGATGTTATTGTATTTCAACATTATGCTTCTTCTTCTTTTTATTCTTTGCATCTTGGCTCATCTGTTTGACCATTTACTTGTGCTCTCACCTTCTGATGCCCTGCTTCATCCACTTTTACATTTGCACTCTCTACGATTTTGTGCAATGTTGTATTGTAACATATGTAATATTTGATTCTTGATGAATAACCAAGAAAGATACCTTCATC
This sequence comes from Picea mariana, assembly GCA_032191745.1. Taxonomy (NCBI): domain Eukaryota; kingdom Viridiplantae; phylum Streptophyta; class Pinopsida; order Pinales; family Pinaceae; genus Picea; species Picea mariana. Next base: position 345,256 of record JASDQU010013402.1, on the reverse strand, counting down.
ATCCAAAATCCTCATCATCTCTCTTCATGTATCACTTACTTCCAAAAATTTGGAAGTATTTTAATCAATCAACATATTTAAAGTAAACTTCATAATATGAATTGAAATATCATTCAATTGTTTTAATAAAACTGAAGCATAAAATCATAAACCATGAAGAAAAACTATCTTGACAATAAAAAAATTTACGAAGACGAAGGCTATCTGCGGTCATTCAATTACCAAGATAAACAAATTATAGATCACAACAACATTCACAGATGATGAAAGCATAAAGTAAATATTTGTTATGTCTAAATTTGAGTATAAACTGTTCATAATAAGCCCCAGGCCAAGATGCCTTTGATTACAAAATGATGGGTTTATAAAGGCCTCAGAAAAGATAGTTGTTTTTGTTCCTGAGATCAAATATTTATTTCAAAAATAAAGGGGGATGCAACCACCCTGATCCTACTAAATCTTCCAAAACTAACTACAGTTCATTTCTATTCATACAAAATGCATCAAAGATGTGATCGGAAGATCTTAAGGATGCCTCAGATCAAATTTGTAATCATGGATCCCTGAATATCCTGAAAAAAAAATAAAAAAAATAGAAATATTTAGATGCATTTCTAACCATTAATTCACACAATTCGAATTAACGTAACTGGCTACAGAATCTTGCAATTTTGTAGCTAGTTATTAGTAAATGAAATCCAATTTATTGTATAATAAAGCAATCTAATTTTAACAATATAATCCTATTTTGAGATGAGGAATCATGCCTCCAACTATGAAATCAAATCGTATCAGGCAACCTTGGAATTCACAATGGCTGTTCCAACCTCCACGTTTTTAAATACTACATTTCCTGTTGTCTTTATACATTTTTCTTTGCCTTGAATAACAGATTAAAGTCTCTGGTTTTCGCTCGTTAAGATATTGATTTGATCCTTTAAAGCCTTAACCCTTGACTGTAGGATAGGGATATCAGTATAATATCTATCAATCCATGATAGACAGACCTCACAATTTGACTGTGCAACGGTTGCATGGGAACAAACTTGGTTATGAAACAGAGAACCTTCCATACTGACAGTTGATTCATTAACCAATTTGACACCAGGAAACTCTAGATTGCTTTTCAAACAGGGAGGTAAATTGTCAACAAAATTGTAGGGTCGATCAAGGTGTGGCTCGAATGAATGAAATTCTTCTACAGCGATGAACCTATCGATTTCAGAGTCTGAACTCTCATGAACTTCGATCATACTGATCGAACTCGAATGAGAGTTTGACTTGTTACGAAGCCTCCTAAAAATTAGTCTCACGACTCTCTTGTTCTTAAAATTTATATCAATATTGCTCTTAGATCTCTTTCATGTAGGTTTCTTTAAATTTTTAACACAATCATTTGGATGTATAATCTGTTGATAGGCCTGTTCAATAACCTTTGAATCGGTCAAGGGTTTTCTATAAGGGTGTGAGACACAGGTCTAGGGAGGTGAGAGAGACATCATAGGATGGACAAGGGTCTCCTCAACTGCGAGTTTATCTACCTCCTCCATATCAGGGTTACCATAGTTGTTTCGGGTTATGAACGAATCCCAGTTGTCATTTTGTGACTCTAATTGATGCATGAGCAGGATTTTAATTAGGCTGTGATGGAAAAGGATAGAGTCTAACTGTTGTTTTTTGTATCTTTTTCCCATTTTATAAAGGCTCCTCAGTAAGTAATACGACATTTCAAAGGGAAACCCATAAAAATCATAAGCATACGCAAATGGTACAAAAATACAAGCCCGAAACGTCCCTCATAGATAACAAATTGCTTTACCACAGCGAGCAAATCATGCCACTAAGCTTTTAGGAATGAAATGGGCATACCTTTATCACACCCTTTTATTTTTCAAGATGTAAACAGCAGGCTCCAAGGAAATTCTTCCACTTTTGCATTTTTAAACCACCTTTGACTGCTTGCTAGTAGCCCTGTAGCTTGACTCAAGAAATCCTCGGTAACCTCCAGTTGCACATCACCA
>JASDQU010013402.1:267729-291073 GCA_032191745.1 Picea mariana | reverse complement strand
GCAAGATGACAACTGAAGAACAAGGAGAGAGTTGTAGTGATATATATGGTGAATGGTGGGTTTCCAAGAGTGGCTAAGTTTGTAGCCACCTTCGAAATTAAAGTTCTTAGGGTATTTTTCTATTTCAATAGCTTCTTGAATGAGTTGAGTGGAATAATAGGGGGCTAAGGATAGAATTTTAGTTTGGTCAAAGAAAATAAGGTGCTTGGATTTAGAGGAATGTTCGGCGATAGTTCATTTGAAGATTCGGTTGTGGGTGGTATCAACAATGTGTTCTTTGAGGTAGGATTTGAAGGATCTACCAGTTTGTCCTCTGTAATATTTCCCACAAGAGAATGGGATTTGGTAAACTCTTGGGCCCAATATTGGGTCAAATTTATCTTTAGGAGGTCTGAAAAGTTGTTGAAGGGTTTTGATGGGTTTGAACACAGTTTTTATATTCTTCTTAACCAATATTTTGGAGATAAGATCAATGGTACCTTGGATATAGGGAAAAGATATGAGAGTGGTAGGAGGAGGAGGGGGGTAATTTAGATTTAGGTTTGATGGTAGAGAAAAAAGATTGGTTGATTTGATAGAGAGAGTGGCCATTAAACATAAGGGCCTTGGTTAGGTGGGATTTTTACACTACAAGGAATTGAGGGGAAGAAATGTGGATGGCTCATGTGATCAAGGTTTTAAGGACAACAATTTTTTTAGATGGATGGGGATGGGAGCTAGCATGGAGGTATCTATTGATATGTGTATTCTTCCTATAAACTTGGTGGTCGAGGGAACCATCAGGAAGACAAGAAATAAGGACATCTAAGAAAGGGAGGGAATTGTTCTTATGGGTTTCCATAGTGAATTGGATGTGAGGGGATAGGATATTAAGGTGGTTAAAGAAAGAGTTCATGGTGGAAATTCCATCATGCCAAATTTTAAAGGTGTCATCTATAAACCGAAACCAACACTTGGGTTTGAGATGAAAGTTATTTAAGGCTGACATCTCAAAATGTTCCATGACAGTGTTGGAAAACACTGGTGATAAAGATGACCCCATGGTTGTACCTTTGGTTTTTTCATACCATACCCCTTTGAGGGAAAAGAAGGTTGAAGAGAGACAAATTTATATGAGGTTAATGGTTTCGTGATCAACAAGTTTGGAGATCAAGGAAAGGGATTTCAAGACAAGGATTTTGGTGGAAAGGGAAACAACATCAAAGTTGACCATAAGGTCTTCGTCATTAAGGTGAATATTTATGGTTTTATGAATAAATTTGGTGGAATCTTTAATGAAAGAAGATGTTTTCCCTATGAAAGGTTGAATCTTATCAACAAGGAAACAAGCCAGGGCATGAGTGGGGGCTCCTATGGCGGTAACTATAGGTCTGAGTGGGATGTATTTTTTATGTATTTTAGGCTGGCCATAGATCCTTTGGGTTTAGGGGTTGTCAGGAAGTAAACGCTTTTGGATGTTGGGATCCAAAGTTGGACATTTCAAAACTACAAACACAGCCTTATCCAGAAAAATTCTCCAATTATGACAAACTGTGGAAACTTACATTCTCAGAACCTCTCATATGGTTATTCCATGTAAAAATTACATTATTGGTTTCTCAATCAACTAGACTCAAGACTTGCATAGTTTCTTTAAGCCTCTTTGAATCTTGATCCAGATGATTGATCCCCCCCCTTTTTTTTAGAAACCAAATAAATTATGTTGAAGTCCCCACCCAAAATACACAGGTTTTGAGAGGTCAAAGGAGAGACGTTCTGAAGGGAATTCGAAAAGACTAATTTTTCCCAAAGAATTCTAGGGCCATAAACATTGAAAACTATACCTAATTGGTTGGAGCCTACTAATTAGAAAATTGCTAAGAGGGAATGAAGGGTGGAAAATAATTGACTAAGGAGGATAAAAGAGGGGTGCTAGAGGATAGCCATGCCATCCGAGGCTCTAATTGCATCATAGCTACCGAATGGAATCCATTCCAACACTTTGAGACTATATTTTCAAGGATTTCCGATGAACACTTCATTTCTTGAATCATCATTATTGATGGTTTTTCTTCAGAGATCATAATTTTCAAGGCTCAATGTTTGCTTGGGATGTTGAGGCCTCTTGTATTCCATGAGATAATTTTCATTGAGAATGAGGAGGTTGGGACGATAAATTCTCTTCCATTCCTTTTATTCTACCTGAATTGAGTAGGAGTTCTCCTAGTTCTTGTAATAATTGTTTATTATAAGGTCATCCTCTCTTTTTTATCTTCTTTGGTTATTTTGGGTGTTTCCTTAGCTGGAAATTTTTTAATGCCTAGAGAAGAGGTAGTTGTATGCTTACCTTTCTGAGTATCTCATGCTTTGTCCTTGTATTTTGATTTTAGGAGAGTTGATTTCAAGAGCTGGAACTGATTTTATGAGATCGAGTGGGATTCTTTCCTTGCACAAGCGACGACTATGCTTTGAAGGTCTGGTACTTATAATTACATTTCATCATTGTCTTTCTAATCTATTTTTCTTTCCTTTATACTCTTCATTTCTTCATCCTAATCTCTGATTGTGGGGTTTTCTTGATGTAGATCTGGGTCTGAGGTCCCCTGATCATTGGGTTTTCGAGATTTAGTGTGGATCTAGGTTTGATCTTGTTGAATTTGTTGTGTCTCCGTCTGGACTTCACTATGTTGTTCTTCAATTGTTGCTAGTTGTTCGAAACTATTGTTGGTTTTGGGGCCCTTAGGATTAGGTTGAAGTTTTGTCTTTCTGAGAATATTTCTCTTTGTAGGACCTTTTTTAATCCTTCTACGTCCTTTCTTTTTGGGATTTAGGTTGGTCCAACAGTTTATTTAAGGGGAAAACCATGAACAGATGGCTATGGGCGTGACACTTACGACACTGTAAAGGAATTTGTTTGTAATCAATTGTTTGTATCCAATCAGTGTCCCTATATCGGAGGTTGATTGAGAATGGTAAATTTTTTGAAACATCAAGATAAACACAAATCCTAGCATATGAGTTATACCTTCCTTGGTGGGTAGCATATACTATTAGGACAAAGGAATGCAATGTATTGTCAATACCCTCTAATATCTCTAGATGTCAATATTCTTGTGGGAGGGAATACAGTTGGATCTAGACCGGGGCTATTGCAAAATCCTCTTTCTTCGAACTGAAGTTCTTTTTGCAAATTCGTAAGTAAAGTCCCACCAAATTGAAGAAATAAGGACCATTCTAAAAAATCCTTTCTCAATCTTATCTTAGATTGAATATAGTCGTGAAGAATCCATTAGAACCCAACTTCAGATCCACATCTCCTTTAGGATTCCATCGAGATTTAATCCACCAAAGAAGGGCATTTTCTAAGGGCCATAGTCCCATGAATTTACATATCAAGGTATGATCTTGCATATGTTGCATGTGTTGGGCCATTGCTAGGAGTTGGATATCATAATGTGGAATTCCCTTAGTTTTTGGGATACACGTGGAGGACTGACCTTTTGTCAAACTCTTTGGGTTTTGATCATATTGAGCCACCACTATGGGCGAGGGCATATGATTTGTCTTATGTTCCTCATCCATTAGGCTCATGGTTTTAGAAGTAGAATTCATCATCAGCTAATTTGGGTCAGATCCCAAGTTAGTAAAGTCTAAATTCTAGTGGTTAGGTGTGTGGATGCTTCCAACCACCACATTAATAAAGGAGAGAACAACCACCACATTCCTAAGGTCTAAATTCTAGTGAAATCCCTACTTTGTTGGGGTGCACAACAGTGGGGCAGTTTTGCAGTAGGGTGGTGTGTGCTTCAACTCTAGTAGGATGGTTGGATGTGAACAGGGTAGTTTTTCCAAGCTACTGAATTATTTTTCATACTCCGTCACCAGGGTGTATTATATTTAAGTTCAATTGGAAGGAGGATATGGGGAAAATTTTCAGTTGCGTGTGGAATTGGGGGTTGTTGAGTCTCATTCTAAAGGAATGGGTAGTGAATTTTGACCCATCTCGTGACACACTTTTGCCCAAAAAAGTTTGGGAAATTATGTCGAATTTACCGATGGTGTTCTAGAGTAGACATATTATGGTTTCCATTGGTAATCAAATATGAAGGTTAGTGGGGTGCAAGCCAGGATGGGAAACCAAACTGAGCATGCACTAGCAGTAGATATAGATAGTAGTGCTTAGAGTTGGTTTACTAGATGAAGTCAAAATTGTTTATGGAGGATTTTCTATGGTTCAACTCATATACTACTGGAAGGTTCCCTTCAATTTTTTTGGATGTCATGAAGTGGGTCATCCGATGGATTAATGCCAAAGACCCCTTTCTCAATTTCCACCTTTCAAAAAATCATGGAAGCGGAAAGTGGTCGAGGTATAAGAATATTTAAAGAAGGTGATGGTTGAGGATTCATCATCATTCAAAATCCCTCGGGCCCACATGGGATCCAAGAAAGGAGTTCATTATGGGGGAATTCAAGAAAATTCACATGATGGCAAGTCGACTACTCCTTTGGGAAAAAACCCCATCTTTTTTAAATTCTAAAAAGGAGATGTCAATGAGAGTAAAAGTCAACTCAATGGGTTTTGTTAAGGATGTTGGTTTGTCATATTCTTCCCCATGTTCCACCAAGAAAAATCAAGGCCTTTCTATAGCTCTTGTCTTGGAGCAACAGGTTTCTCAAAATTCCCTACCCTCTGATGGGGGTTCTATCCCTAATCCCTTAGTTCCTTCAGAGGTGAGAGAGGAAAATCCTTTAGTCTCCCACTCAAGCTCTTTTTCCCTGAAGTTTGTCATAAAATAAGAGTATATTTTAAGATCCTGACTCAAAAAAGGTCTGGAGACCCCTTGTGTTGGTGTTTTAGAGATGGATAAAGGAATGGCTCAAGAAGTAGTTAGAAAATCAAATTTTTCCTTATCCCAACAACAAGCTGTGAAGGAAATTAAATATGGGAAATAATCAACCATTTTGAGGGCCCTTGGAGTTGGGAAATCCATATCCATAAGTTACAAATGACTATTTTTTCTCTAAATTCTCATGGGGTAGGGGGTTCCCCAAAAATTCAAAACCTCAAAAGAATGGTCACGAAATGTAAGAGTGATATTTTATTAGTTCAAGAAACAATGTTCTCTAGTGAAAATGTTGTGTAATATTCCATCCCTTGGCTAAGGGATGAGTCCTTTTGTTCTAAGGATGCCATATGTTTCTAAGGGGGTATCATAGTTTCATGGGGCCCAAATATTAAGAAAGTCTATTCATTGATTACTCAGTATGGAATCCTTCTGGATTTGGAGGACTTCTCCCTGAACTTGTCCTTTATAATTGTCAACATTTAGGGCTCTTATGTGGACAAACAACCTTTCTACAAGGGCTTAAGAAACTCTAGCATCCTTCAGGATCCTAATGTAGTTATAGGTTGCGATTTAAATTTCAGTTTGTCCCTTAAAGAAGTTTGGGGTAAGTATCCTAAATGGTACCCACTAGAGGGTTTCTTTTCCTACTGGATATCCTCTCATAACATGGTGGACCTGGAGCCCCCTAAAATATCTCAAACATGGAGAAAGGGTGATGATCTAGTATCCAAAAGGCTTGACCAGTTCTTGGTGGCAAAAAACATGGTGGCCAACCCTTGGATCATCAAATTGTCATTGATGATTGAGGGAATTTATGATCATATTTCTATCATGTTGAATATTTCCAAAGGTGTTTCAAAACCCAGGGTTCCCTTAAAATTTAATCTTGCTTGGTTGAAGGAATCAGATTACAGGAAATTTATTGCAGAAGCCTAGACTCATCTCAAAGATATTCTTAGTAGCTCATATATGCATCAACTGGATTCTAACCTATAAAAAGTTAATCGTTTATCTAGAATTTGGTCGTGAAACTTCAACCTTAAAAACCAAACTCTTTTGAGGGAGGTTGAAGGTAGGATTGTTGATTGGTTAATATTAAAACCTCTGGATTCCCTTAAAAACGAGGAAGATTTAGAGCTAGGAACCTTACTAAAAAAAGATAAAACTTACGGCTTTAGAGGAATCAAATTGGAGACTAAAACGTAGGGTGGTCTAGCTCCAATAAGGAGACAATAAATCCAAATGTTTTCATAGTTATTCAAACCATCGGAGAAACCTCAATTCAATATTTGAAATTAGAAATCTAGAGGGCCAATAGATATCCTTTTTTATTGAGATTGTGAAAGCAAGAGTAAGCTATTTTTTGGGTCTTTTCTTTACATCGGTTGGGTGTCCTATAAATGAAATTTTAGAGGTAATTTATCTTTTCCCAAGATCCATTTCATAAGAGATGAATGATTCCCTTCATGTGAAATTTTGGAGGGGGAAGTTTTGGTTACGGTGGAAGCTTTCAAGAGAAGAAAGATCCCTGGTCCATATGGCCTCTCTGTTGAGTTTTTTCTAGGATTCTATGATACTATTAAATAATAACTACTTTAGGTAGTGCAAGGATCATAGATATATGGAAAAATCCGTGGCTCTTTAAATAGGACCTTTTTGGCCCTAATCCCGAAAAGAAGAAGGAAACTTCCTATTTTGAGGACTTCAAACCCATTTCTTGTTACAATTTAATCTACAAGCTAATATCCAAGATAATTTCAAAATGGATCAAACCTATTTTAAGTGAGATAATCTCAGAAGAACAATTTGGGTTCCTTTTTCAAAGATAGATTCATAATGCAATTTCTTTGGCCCAAGAACATTTTCATTCTTTAACGACCAAGAATATTCCATCCTTTATCTTAAAACTGGATTTTCCAAAGTATTATGACAAAGTCAACTGGACTTTTTTGAGGCTCACCTTGATTCAACTTGGAATGAACTTGCACATTATGAATTGGATTATGAGTTGTATTGAAACTACATCCTTTGCAGTTTTAATAAATGGCTCCCCATCATCCTTCTTCGGTATGTCAATGGGGATAAGACAAGGATGTCCTTTGTCTCCTTTCATCTTTATTATTATGGTGGAGGGTCTAATAAAGTCATTGGAAATGAAAAAGGGAAGGAACTTCTAAAAGGAATAAAAATGGCTCCAAAGGTTATCCTATCTCATTTATTATTTGTTGATGACATGATAATTTTTGGTGCAGGTAAAGTGCAGGAATTTAAAGTGTTAAAATCCATCCTTGATATGTATTGTGTTGCTATAGGAATGAAAATTAACATGGAAAAGTCAATCATGTTGACCTATTCCCTTAAGAAGGATACTCTGTAGTAGTTGAAGTTATGGCTTCCATTCATGATGGAAATCATATATCAGGGAACAAAGTACTTGGGCTTCAATCCTAAGCTTGTGGGATACATATTAGAAAATTGGCTTTGGCTCCCAAGGAAAATTCATGCAAGGGTGTCAAATTGGAATTTTTGTTTACTATCTAGAGGAGGTCATTTAGTGCTAATAAACTTAGTGCTTAGCAACATTCTTGTCTACTAGGATTCCATTTCTATGATACCAAAAGGTATCCTCTAAAAAATCAGGAAATTATTCTTTCAATTTTTTTTGTCCAGAAAAAAGGATTCCACTGACATTCCATTAGTTAGATGGACTTGGATCGCTATGCCAAAAATATATGGGGGTTGGGGAGTAAAGAATATTTTATGGTTCAGTAAGGCCCTCACTGCAAGGATTTTATGGAAACTAGCACACAATACTCAGTTGTGGGGTAGGGTGATGGTGACCAAACACTTCCCAAGAAGATCAATAGTGGATTGGTTTAGGGACCTAGTTAAATCGGTGGTCAATTTCTCTATTGGATGGATAGCCATGGTGGAATATTTTTCTATTATTGGAAAATGGTTTTTGTAGAAAATTGGCAATGAGAAAGATGTTGGAATAGGGGAAGAACCTTGGGAAGGGACTTCCAACTCTTATAGAGTATCTTATGTCTTTCTTTTTCGCTTCACAATTTAGGATTTTTTTCAAATTGGGATGCAAGGAAGGACAACGAAGATGAGGTGGGGCACATAAAATGGAAATCATAGGGAAACCTAGGATTATAAGAGGAAAAAGATGAAGAGTGTGGAACTTTTGTGGATCTCCTAAAATCAAATTTTATTCACTAAAAGGAAGAAGAAAAATACTACAAATGGTATGTATTCTATTAAATTAGGATATCTAGCATTGGAAGAAGTGGATTTTTAGGAATCAGTTAAATGGTGGTGGGTGGACATTTTGAAACTAAATGCCCCTTTAAAAGTAACTTTGGTCTATTGGATTGCTTTGAGAAACATGATTCTAACCTGGGAGGTGGGTATCAAGCATGGTTGGAATGGGCCAAGAAGGTGCACACTCTGCACAGCTGAAGAGGATACAATATCCCACCTATTTTTGTCTTGTCATTTCACACACAAATTTTGGATGGAGGTATGTGCTAAGCTCAAATTAAATTTTGAATCAACATGTAGCACTCTAGAAGAATGTCTCTTTGACTATAAAAAGTAGCAGAGTGAAAATATTTATGGTTTTGCTCCAGGTATTTCATATATGTTGGACCTCGACCAAGTTTTGAGTAAACCTTGGTCAAGTTTGACCACATTTTGGACTTCGATGGGTTGGTCGAAGAAGGAGCGCCCAGGCGGAGCTGAGATCACGGATCTCACTTATTTTGCGGGCCTTGTAAGGGGTTCTTTAGGGTTTTTGTAATGGGTTATGGGATGTCGTCCCATGGGTTTAATCATGATTAGGTCTTATTATAAAAGTATAAATAAGTAAGAATGTAATGTAGAAAGGAGTCAATAGATTGCAAAGCTAAGTGCAAGTAGTTTTGAGTTACTTTATGCAACAGAATGTGTAAGTGTTAAGGCTTTGTGCTTGATAGAGAAGTTGGATCTGTGCCTAGACTTAATTTTGGAAGGAGGATTCGGTGTTTAGTGCACAGATCTCCTATCTTGTGTGAAGCTTGTCTCTATGGATTAGTGCACTGGAACAGATGAATGTAAAATATTGAAGAATAATAAACAAGATGAAGCAGTTGGTGGACATAGCCCCACACTGAGGTGAACCACATATATCTTGTGTTTTTTGGTTTCTTTGTGTTGTGTTGTTTATGATATGATTTTTCTTAGTGTTTGATGATTATGTATGATGGATAGATATGTTGTTTCTTAGTTCTTACTTGTGAATGAATGTTAGATCTAACTTAATGCTATGTGCTAAGTAGTGGAAATGCTTAATATGTGTTGTTACTACACTGATCTCTATTAGGGTATGATTTGCGATGTAATTAAAGTTATTGAACTAATTCATATCATCCTCTAAGTGTTAATAGAATACTCTGTGAAGTGTTGCTATCACAGATCTTTGTCCCAACTTGGTTACAAACACGTGTGTCTTGTAACCCCCCCTACATCTAACTCGGGTGAGACTTTGCCTGCTTCATGGGTGTTGTCGAAAGGGATGGTAGTTAAGGTTTTTTTGGTGCGTTGTTGAAGCACTGAACCCTGGATCTGCCCCTGTTCCAACAAATGGTTCCATTGTCGGGACTTGAAACTGTGATTGTTGGGAACTGAAGTAAATAAAAGAGAAGCTATGTGTGTATATCTGTTGTTGTAGTGTGCAATGATCTACTTGAATTGCAAAGCTCTGTGATAATAAAGAAACCCGATCTAAAGAAAAGAGGTAAGATCTTAAAAGAGGTAAATCTCTGTGATTTGATAAGAGTAAGATAACTGAAAAATTTTGTTCTGAAAGCATGAATTTAAGTATGTTTAATAGATGTTGTCCTAATATGAAAGCTAGGGCACAATTGGAAGAAAACATTGATCTAAGTAAAGCTAATAGAAATGAAGAAAGATATGTTATTCCTATGCATAGAAATAATTTTTGGACTAATAAGTGGATGCGGGAAACTAGAAAGAATTTTTGTAGAGTCCAACACTGTGATCCTAGTGCGCAGTACAGAAGAGGTTAGGGAACATACAAGAGAAAAAGAGGATTGACACTGTGTTATAATTACAGAAGACCGGGACATCTTGCTAAGGACTTCCCTGGTACATGTCCTATTTGTCTTTGTTGTAAAATTGTTGGCCATGAGGTTGAGGATTGTCCAAGGATGATTTCCAAAGTTGAACAAATGAACATGAGACAAGAAACTATGAAGGAAATCAAGAGACTAAGAGCATGTTAGAGAATCATAAAAAGAAAGAATCAGAGAAAGCTTAGACTATGTTATTACAGTTGAAATAAATGATGGATGTTCACAAAGGTGTCAGTTTACCAGAGATCTTGAAAGTAAAACAACGCATAAGTACAAGAATAGGATACTTTGAAATAAACTATGTCTTGGATGAAACACAAGTGAATATTATGACAAAAGAAACTTGGGAAATTTTGGGAAAGCCTATTGTGGTACCTTCATTGGGAAGGATAGGCTTGTTTAAAGGAAAGATGATAACCCTATGTGGAAGAGTTACTAATGTACCTATTATTATACATGGAACATCGACTGAAGAGGAATTTGAATTCATTAATTTTATAAGGGACAATGACCCTTTCCCACTTTTGTTAGGTAAGCCCTAGATTAAGAAAGATTAGATCAAAAGGAAAGCAGAGGAAGAAGCTACAAAAAAGAAAAAGAAAGAACTAATGGATTTCATGGCTAGAAAAATAGATCGACTAATAGAAGAACGAGAAGATAAGTCGAAGCAACATAAGGAAAGAGAATTAGTTGCCAAGGTTGAAAGAATGCAAGAAGGTTTGAAGGACCTGTCCATGCAAGAAAGAAGTATACCCACCGTGGAAGAATCAAGAGAAGGGATTTTAACTTTGAACCTTCTGAGAGAACATCAACATTGCGAAGTCACTAAGTTAGGAGAAGATAAGAATAAGAATGGAAAGAGGAATCTAGAAACAGTTAGAGAGACTCATATCACAAAAAAGAAGGAAAGGAAGCTCAATAAAAAGAAATATAAGAGGGAAAAGTTGTAGGAAGATATAAAGAACAAATGAAAGAATAAGATTGGAACCTCATAAGAGGTAGGTTTGTAGAATTTGAACCTCGCCGGAATAGTAGGACCACACAGAATGGGACTTCTCCCTGGTGAAGCGATGTGACCATTGGAGGTGCCCCGACCATTGGAACGATGTTCCAAAATGGCTAGAAAACACATTTATGGGCGGATGGACCGCTTTTTGGAAATTGAGACCATGCCATAACGGACAGATTCACCGAGACCACTTTTTTCCACCCGTGATTAACTGATCCAACACAGAATTGATTTTGTGTCGAGTTGTGTTATCAAAAACTAGACATCGATGTCTGTTTGTCTACCCCGCTTATCCATTCGCCTACCCCAACCTGTCTGTTTAATAGTGAGAATGTTGACCGAACCTACTGAATTATAGAAGTTTTTCAAGGAGGTCCTCAAGAAGATAATGGCCTACTGACAGTTTTTTGAAGGTGTCCAAGCGTCTTCGACCAGGGGATTGCAGGCTTCCCCCTCAACTAGATGTTGTTCTGGCTGTGTTAACCTCGCGACTAAGTAGTGAAGTAAGCATCGCGACGATCTAGCTAATGTGAATCAGATCCCATCAATTTTACTAGACTACATCCCACCTTTGGCTGGCACAGTTAACTGTAACAACATTCCACGCGATTATGAGTACACTCTATTCATCGCGTACATTCCGAAGAGAATACACTTAGTAGGGAGTAAGTTGGGATAGATCCCACTGCTGAAGAACAATGACTTCAACATAGGAGATAGAAAGAACTATGCTATGCTCACACCCCACCGATACTTGAAGAAATCAACTGGGAAGAAGCCTTGCCTCATCTCCCTTCCATGGATTAACGATCTCGTACAGTCCACCGTGCTCAATGTGATGAAGATTCCACATTTTGACCATCACCAAGAGGTTAAGACTTGCGTTAAACTCCTCTTGTTGTGCTATCATGGTGGATACCTATGGATCAACTCAAGGATTATTGCAGATTCGACGTCGATCCACCTGATTATAGGATTAAGCATGCAAGGACCTGACCATTAGTAGTTTTACCAAGGGAAGGCCTCAGACTGCTCCCTGGCACAATGCATCAAGGAAACATATGACAAAGTCAAAAAAGGAAAGAGAGGCTACAAGGGATCCTATATCCAGGATGGTGCAGTGCGCCTCACTTTCCAACTCATAGCTGACAAGATCATCAGGAAGAACTGCCCCACACAGGTCACCGAGTTCGTGGTGGAGCTCGCAGGAAAATGTGTGTAGGGTATGCAGATAAATTGGGAGAGTTACCTCGTAAATGAACTCAGGAAAGACTACCGCAAAGCTCAGGATCTTGGATACAAATTCCACTTCAGCTGGTTGATCATGTTGATTGCATTTTTTGCTTGGCAAATGCCTGAAGGAGCCACCTTTCTGGATATAGAACCATCAGAGTCATTGGCTGCTAGGTTCTCTACCTTGTGGTACACCAACAACATGTCGAAGAAGTGGCAGTCAAACATTGTGTTTCATGCCTACTATCAACAACTGAAGGTTTCCATTGAGTCATTTTTGTGCAAGACACTGTGCACCTTGCACCAATACATATCGATATCCAAGTTCTATGCAGATCTACATTTTATCTATATCACTACACGCAGAGATTAGAGCATGGAAGAGTTACAATCATATTACAAGATGACAGATGAAGACATGGAGAATATCACCAAGGAATGGTTAGAGGAGTTCCTTGTACCTATTGCTGATGCAAAACTCTCTGACATTGACATCATAGGAAGCCCCCTAGTCACCCGGGTCGAGCATGTCAGACATTCCAATGGGACAAAGAAGAAGAGGATGAACTAGGAATAATTCTAGGAGATAGATATCGATGAGGAGGACAATGCCTCTGAAGAAAATATATCTGGCTGGCTAGGAGGAGGAGATGAAGAAAATGGATGAGGAGGAGGGGATGAAGGAGAAAAGAAAGGAGAAGGAAAAGCTACACCACTGAAATATCCCCCTACTGTAACAGTAACACCATAGAAGAGGAAGGTTTCTCTATAAAAACTTTTGGCAAGAAAGAATACGCGTGCTAGTAAGCCCCAGTTAGAAGCAACGCTCACAGAAGACAACATTAGTTTGGTCTGTGGAGCCATGGAAGATTCTTCTAAGGAAATATTGCAAAGATATGGAGTGAAGCAGGAAGAGTTGTATGGAAGGATCAAGAAGGAACTAAAGGAAATAAAACAAGTTATTCATTTGGTCTACACAGTACCTCCTGTGCCTTCCTCATCACAGATTGCAGAATTGGGGGATGAACCAACCCAATTGAGAAGACTAGCATATGCGATAGAGGCTTAAATTCAGAAAATCCAGGAAGAAAAGAAGAAGGCTACAAAATCCTTGAAACAAGAGAAAGAGGAAGTCTTTGATAAATTGCGAGTAGCATGGTACTGTGTAACCTCCTATGAAAATGAGAAAGAAGAGTTTTAGGTGATGATCCAGAAGGAAAAATCCCAGCTACAAAGAGAAAAGGAGTAGTTACTCGTAGAATGGGATACGGTCAAAGAGGCAATGAATAAAGCATGTCGCTCTATTCTAGTCTTGGCACAGGAGGAACACAAGTCGATTGAGGTTTAATTGGTGAAGCTCACTGAGACCATCCAACAACTTCAAGCGAGGATAACAGAGTTGGAGATTCAAGCAGTATCGAGCACTCTGCAGGAGGTGCACAATAAGAAGGAGGAAGCCACTAAGAACACAGTATGAAGTACAAGGTCCCTCGCCTCAAAATGGAAACAGTTGATCGATAGAAGCGCGCAGACTTATGAACGCCTTGGAGAAGATCCAGAGCTAAGGAAACTAGAAGCACAATTATAGGAGGCGCAACAGTAGGCATCCTTGGTGCAGGCATAGATGAAGCTACTCACCGCAGTTGAAATAATTAAGAGACCTCAGGAACAATGTGTAGTGCAACAATAGATCATTTCCATCCAAGGTAGGGTAATGGAAGTCATGCAAAAGCTACAACCTGTGCAGGATGAAGCCTGCAAGGTTTTCGAAGAAATTGAGGGATAAGGCTCGTAACTGGACCAAGTGGTTCTAGCAGTGAAACAACACCTGGAAGGGCCTGTTACAGAGAAGATGATCCAGGAGCTCGCTGAGTAGGAATCTCATGTGAAGCAGCAAGTCGAGGCAGCTTAGGTTAATCTCAAGGCTGTCGAAGCAGCATTGCCCAGACCTGAGTGATTCGGGACGAATCACAGGTAAGTGTTGGGGGCCTATTGGCCCTCGACCAAGTTTTGAGGAAACCTTAGTCAGGTTTGACCACATTTTGGACTTCGACAGGCTGGTCGAAGATGGAGCGCCCAGGCAGAGCTAAGATCACAAATATCACTTATTTTGTGGGCCTTGTAAGGGGTTCTTTAGGGTTTTTGTAATGAGTTATGGGATGTCAGCCCATGGGTTTACCCATGATTAGGCCTTATTGTAAAATTATAAATAAGTAAGAATGTAATGTAGAAAGGAGTCAATAGCTTTCAAAGCTAAGTGCAAGTAGTTTTGAGTTTCTTTGTGCAACAAAATGTGTAAGTTTTAAGGCTTTGTGCTCGATAGAGAAGTTGGATCTGTGCCTAGACTTAGTTCTGGAAGGAGGATTTGGTGTTCAATGAGTAGATCTCATGTCCTATGCAAAGCTCAGCTTTGTGTCTTAGTGCACATGAGAAGATGAATGTAAGAGATTGAAGAATAATAAAGAAGACGAAGCAGTTGGTGGACGTAGCCCCATAGTTGGGTGAACCACGTATATCTTGTGTATTTTGGTTGCTTTGTGTTGTGTTGTTTATGATATGATTCTACTTAGTTCTTGATGATTATGTATGATATATAGATCTGTTGTTTCTTAGTGATTACTTGTGAATGAATGTTATATCTAACTTAATGTTATGTGATAAGTAGTGGAAACGCTTAATCTTTGTTGTTACTGCGCCGATATCTATTAGGGTATGCTTTTTGATGTAATTAAGGATAATGAACTAATGGATATCATCCTCTAAGTGTTAATAGAATACTTTGTGAAGTGTTTCTATCACAGATCTGTGTCCCATCTTGGTTACAGACACCTACGTCCTATAACCCCCCCTTCTTCTACCTCGGGTGAGACTTCACATGCTTCACAGGTGTTGCCGAAATGGCCAGTAGTTAGGGTTTTGTTGGTGCGTTGTTGAAGCGTTGAACAATGGTTCTGCCCCTATGCCAACAATATACTTCATTTGGTGGACTATAAATCTAACCATTTTCTAGAACCTGTTCATTCACACAAATATGATAGCAGGCCTCATCTCCAAAATGTCATCTGATTTAAAAAATAAGATAAAAAGGATCAAACAAAGATGATCGATGGTGCCAGAATTTAAAAAAGGTATTCCGTGGGGATTTTTTGATGGGGTGAGTCAAGTACACCTCTCATTATGTGGTGTTGGAGTCACTTTGTATATTTCTCAAGAGAATTGTTTCAAAATAAGTTATGCTCCAGGTCATGGAACTAATATGAAGGCATAATTATCTACAATGTGGACTTTAATGTACTATTGTAACATGTTAATGTTGAGAAAATTACAAGTCTTTAGTGATTCCAAGCTCGTCATAAATTGGGAAAACAGAAAAGTTCAAATCCAAGTGGTAAAGCTTCAACCCATTTTAAGTCACATTCGCAACAAAATGAATGAGATTGAATGGTCTTCTTTCAACCACGTCTACAAAGAGCTCAATGAGATTGCAGATTGTTTATTTAAGGATGCTTTGGAGCTTGATCCAGGTTCATTCATTGTGCAAAAATTTTATGAGGGTATTTTATGTGATGAACAATCCTTTTTGTTGTAAGGGTTCTCAATGATTGAGGAATGGTGGTAAAAAAAGCCTCCTTTTTGTGGAAAATTTGGACTATATGGTATGTATTTAGTACTTTTTGGATGCAAATGGAATGTATGGGAGAGACAATATAGAAAGGCTGAATATGAATTTGTGTCCCGTGTTTTGGATCTGACTGTCCTTGAGAGGACCACAACAAGTATACTCATTTTTATATGAATATAAGTTTTTTTCTTCTTCTGAAAAAAATGATACTATAAATTTTATATACTTATTATATGAAATATAATGAAAATCAATATAAAACTTTGTTTTTTTTTGTAAGAAGAAAAGTTCTATTGCAATATAGAGAAATTGTATAGAGGTTTAATCATGAGCAGTGAGGCTAATGCTAGTCTACTCTGAGCCATGATTTCTATGTTTCATAAATTTTGATGGAATACCCATTGGGAAATCAAGCTACCCTACAAAATTGAAATTGAAGAGTTCTTATTTTGCCAAAAAGGAAAGTAAAATACAACCTTCTAAGAAGACTAAAACTAGGCACATCTAGATAGTGAAAATCATAGTCTTGTGACCAAATAAAATACAAAGAGGAGCATGAAATGAAGACAAGAATCCTAGAAATCAATATAGAGGAACCTGAGAATGTGTAATATCATTGTTTTTAATCTCCATTTTAGCGATGTAAAATGTAAATATGATATATCATCATAGGCCCGATGATGTAATATGTAAACATTGTAAATCAATAATAATAAAATAAATGTATCACCAACTGTAGACAAACATAGATGGACTAATGGGGGCTAAGTTTCCATAAGAGAAGGGGAGGTTCTATGAGAGGGTCCAAGGGGGAATTACCCATGTTTATTAATTCAAACCCACTTCCTAAAATTATTGTTGGTGTATGAACCTTCTATTTTTTTTTTGAATATTCCCAAAGCCAATCATTAAACACATGTAAGAGGGTTGGTGTGAAAATTCATATCCCATAGTTATGAGAGCATGGGGGTTGAGTAAAATTAACATTGGGGAATGTGAGAGTCAACATGTATGGGGAAAATGGAAATTCGTATGGGAAGAGAGAGTAGTTCTTACATGCAATTTTTGGGACAACAATGGGGAGCAAAGTGTTGAATTTTGAAGAAAAAGATAGTGGGCATGTGTGGTAGTTGTTTGGAGCTATAAATGCATGAAGAAGCAGGTT
Organism: Picea mariana; assembly: GCA_032191745.1. Classification (NCBI taxonomy): domain Eukaryota; kingdom Viridiplantae; phylum Streptophyta; class Pinopsida; order Pinales; family Pinaceae; genus Picea; species Picea mariana. The sequence goes on along the minus strand of JASDQU010013402.1, from coordinate 274,077 downwards.
GTTAGGCATGTAGAGTGAAATTTTTGGATGATATTTTTCACTAGAGTAATGAGTTGTTGCTGTGGGTTTTCCTTTTACAGTTGGCATCCCTGGAATCCCCAACAAGAGAGATTCCTAGCCAACCCGTGCTAGAGACCTGGAGGGAAGTCCTAAGGGTTTGTGTGTAGCAAAGGGGGATCCCATTCCTTGGGTTCTACAAGTTGAGGGGAAGAGAGTCAATGGATTGGTATAGTTGTAGGAAAATTAGCTTGTTGTGGGTTGTATTGGGTTGTGAGTGAACCAAAGAGAGACACCCTTTTCTTGTGGTTTTGCAACCCCAACTTAGAAGTGATTTGCTGCTAATATTTGGAGTATAAAATATACGATTGGGTGGAACATCTGTCCCTTACATTCGGTTGCACATTTGTCTAAAATGATAAGTGTTTATCTATGTTATTTTGTTTTTATTTATGGGTTTTATTTGTTTTGCATGTATACTATGAGTTTTAAGGAGTTTTATATATTTCCATGTGAATGTTAATCGAGCTACATTCATAATGTTACTAGATGCATGTTAAATCCTTCACACATGGAATTAATTGTGGGATTTATTTTCTCTATGTGTATTTCTCACTTTGAGAAATTATGGGATGTTGTAAGCATGTTTATTAGACTTCCATCATGTTTTTGAATAGTGTTGTTATATGCATGGGCATTTTATCATGTATGCATTTGATTTAATTGGTATAAAAAAAATTTCAATTATTAGGTTTAGTAGTGGGGAGCGCTATAGAGTGGTATCATAGCTTTTGGTTCAACATTGGACCAGTATGGGCCAAAGACTAGTAAAAATTTGGTAAATTCGTTGTTGTATAATTTTCATCTATGATGGATTTGGGGAAAATCATGGAACCGAAGCGAAATTCTTAAATTACTCAGAAAATGTAGGTAAAATTTGCACTCATAATGGTTGAAGAGATGATTGATGGCATCGATCTATAGGTTGTGGAGTTAAATTTGGCTTGATAGGTCAAATGTTTTGTTTTAATATTGACTAAACAGTTGGAGAATCAGTGGCATGGATAATTTAGAAATTAAGAATAAATGGCTGAGATTCATTTGCATGTTTGGAAAATTTCAAAATATTTTGGATATTTTGATAAATCAATGGCTGAGATCACTTTAATCTTGAAAATAAATGACCTAGATTCATCCTAAATTTGATAAAAGAAATTATAAGTTTTGGGGTTTGACAAAATTTGTGGAAAGATTTGGTTCGTTGAAGCAAATTATTGATCATCGATGGAGTGATCAGGGTTCAAAAAATTCTACAAGTATAAATTTTATGTAAACCATCGATGATTTTTTATCATCGATTAATATGAAAAGATATTTCCAATTGTCAATGATCGGAGTTCAACGCAATCTCATTGAGTAGTCTTTTCGTAAATGAAAAAGAGATCATCGATCATCGATGCAAGAGAGGTCATCAATCTTTGATGAAGGGGAAAATAGGAGGATGATGTGGTTGAGTTAGGGCATGATAGGTGGCCATAATCCATGTGTCAAGCCACATCATTCAATTTGCAACATTATGATCCATATGTCGTGCCACATCAACTAAGTTTCCACATCATCATCCATCTTTCATGTGATGTAATCCAAGGAAAAACTCAATCGTCGATCACCAATGGAGGTTTTGGGGCTCGACAAAGTTTTATGATGTTGGGGATTGCTAGTCTAGATTGCATTTAATTTTGCAATCAATGGTTGAGATTCATTCACGAGCTTGACAAAGTTTAGCGGATCGATGGTTGAGATTATAGTTGGTTTTGAGATCAACAACTCAGATTCATTCTAGTTTTAGATTTGGGGTTCAAATAAATACCATGAAGAAATTTCTTTTGTAACTCACAGATGGAAGTGAATCATCGATCATCGATGATCGGAGTTCGGTGGAATCCTACAAAGGTGGACCTTTTCATAATGAAAAATAAATTTTCGATCACCATGCAAGAGATATCATTGATCATCGATGAATGCGAAAAAGGAGGATAATGACATCTTTGAGTCAAGGTATGATAGGTGGACATTAGGAATGACATGTCATGAGATGTCAACTCGATTTCTATGTCAACAAGAATAGACATTTTACAAAAACAAAATCTAGAGCCAATTTTTTTTTTTTTTGGTCATAACAAGAGCATTTCAACTCAGAATCAAATGAAATTTTAGGGGTGTGTCCACAATGACAAGAGATACAATGATTTCAATAAAGGCAACTGGCTAATTCTGCTTAAATTTTCTGAAAAAATGTGAATTAATGGTTTTCAAAGATATGGGTCGTGCTCAGTAACCGGGGCCCAAATGAATGTGAAATTTTATAGGGGGCTAAAAAAGAAAGCATGAAGATATAATTTTGGGATCTGGAAAAAATCAAAATGTGTTGGTGTGGGGACACTCAAACAGGGAAAAATACACTATTCTTGGGCAAATTATAGGGTTTCTTTAAAACTTCAGAGGAGAAAAAGGGACCCCATATCACCAATGTAGAAAATTTTGTATAGTCAAAATTTTATCTACTCATCAATCTAGATAATTGTCTTGCGGGAGTTTTTTCCATTTTTCTCCATTTGAAAGATAACCAATTTTGGCTAAAAATTCTAGGTTTGGAGAAAGTGTAAAAGCGCAAATTCATCAATTCCATATTTATGCATAATTTGATAGGATCATTGGATTCCAAATATGAGAGTTGATATGTGTTCAAAATTATAAATTCTATCTTCGCCCGACATAAAAAAATTCCTGATTCCTAACAATTTTTTTGTTATATAGGGAAGAAAACGGTCTCTCAAAAAATTTGCATCAGTAAAAGAAGAGCACAAATTATTAGAAATTGCAAACTTCAAAAGGTTGTAACTTTTCACTCAGAACTCAGAATGAGGCATGAGTACAGTCGTTGGAAATATGATTCATAGAGGAATATGTATAAAGAATCAAAAATTGGATTGGTGATTTGAATTAGATCATTATGTTTTTTTTCATCTATATCGATGCTTTATGGGTGTAAAAATTGGAGGAATCAATTTGTAGATCCATTTTAGCAACTGGTCCAAATTTGGAAATGTGGGTCCAAAAAACCATCTAAAATATTTTGGATCCATTTTGAGGAATCAAAAACAATTTTTTATGGTACAAACCTTACTATGGAGCTATCATCTATATTCTACACAACAAGGTCATTCCAACGGTGCAATAATTTCCTCGATTGGAGTTCGTATGCGAAAGTTATGCCTCTCACAAGTTGACCTATTGTATTGATCACCATGGTGTGAGTGGATGCCACGTCAAACTCCATTACTTAAATGCATGGGGATAGACAGACACTATATTTTCTAAGAAAATTATAGAAGGTTCTAAACCTTATCACAATTGAGGGTTGAGGAAGTCAATTCTTGTTGGCCCTTGACCAAGTTTTGAGGAACATTTGGTCATATTTGACCATTTTTGGGACTTCGACATCTTGTTGAATATGAAGCACAAAGTGAAGCAGAGATTTCAGAAGATAGACCCCCTTTTTGGGTCCTTTTTTTGGGTTTTGGGAATATGTAATGGGAAAGGGATGTCAGCCCGTGGGTTTACCCACGCTTAGGCCCACTTTTGTAATGTATAAATAGATATCTAGGTGATGTAAGTAAAAGAGAGAAGATTAGCTAAGGGCTTAGTGCTAGAATTGATCTATGTGATTGACCTACAGAGCTGAGTGTAAGTGTTGTAAGTGTTGAGTACATAGATTGTAAGGAGGCTTTGTGCTAGATCTACTCGAGGAAGGAGGATTTGGTGAGGTGCGGGAAGATCTCTTGTCCTCTGCAGAGTAGGATTTCGATAGCTCTGTGTTGTAACCAGACTGACTGAAGCTAATAAAGAAGAAGAGTTGGTGGACGTAGCCCCAAGGTGGGGGTGATCCACATAAATATGTGGGTTATGCTCTATGCTTTGACTTGATGTGTTTACCTTTTCTTTGGCTAAGTGCTTTGATATATTTAGATAGATCTATTTATACTTTGTGCTTCTTAGAAGTATATGAATGTTAGATCTTATATGTATGAATATGCTTAGTGCTGATCCAGGATCTGATCTTTTCTACTATTGCTAAGTGTTGAAATACTTTAGATCTCAGTAAGTGTTGCGATGCTCTGTGCTATCTGCGAAGTATAATAAGGGTTTGATATTGATGAACAATTAAGGCTAAGTGCTTGCTAAGTGTTGTAATCTCAGACCTGTGTCCCAGCTAAGGTTGCAAACACCTGAGTCTTGCAACCACCCCTGCCTCTACCTCGGGTGAGACTTCATCTGCTTCGTAGGTGTTTCCAAAAGGGCTGGTAGTTAGGGTTTTTTTGGTCCGTTGTTGTAGCGTTGAACCCCAGGTCTGCCCCTATGCCAACAAATGGTTCTATTGTTGGCATTGAAACTATGATTGCTGGGAACTAAGAGAGAAGAAGCTTTGTGCAAATATTCGTCCCAAAAATGTGGAAGCTTTGTGCATGGATCTGTGCCCTAGTGCGCAGTATTTTACTTGATCTGAAAATATCTATGATGAAAAGAGAAGGACATATGTGAAGAAAAGAAGAGATATCTGAACACTTTGTGCTCTAAGAAAAGTAAAAGTGGAAGTTTCTAAAGACAAAAGGTAAGATCTGTAAGCTCAATGCTCTGATAAAGGTAAGAATAGTTAAAAGTTTTTAGATTTGAAAGCTTTGAGTTTTGTAGAATTAAGATAAGTGAAAATCTATGTTTCTAGAGCATGGATATTGGTATGTTTGATAGACTCTGTCCTAGCTTGAAAACTAGGGAATTAATAGATGAAAGAAAGTTTGACATGAATAAATCTGATAGATATGTTATACCTATGCATAGAAAGAATGTTTGGACTAACAAATGGATGCAGGATCCTAGAAAGAATTTTTTGTAGGCTAGCTACCATGATCCTGGTGCACAGTACAAAAGAAGTTGGGGATCATTTAAGAGAAAAAGAGGATTAACCCTATGTTACAGTTGTAGAAGACTGGGACATCTTGCTAAGGAATTCCCTGGTGAGAGATCTAGTTGTCTCTGTTGCAAAGCCTTGGACCACGAAGTATTGGATTGCCCTAGAATGATTGCTAAGATTGAAGGCATGAATCTCAATGAATAAAATCCTAAGGCAGATCCACAAATAGTAGAACCCCAGAGAGAATCAGAAAATATATTACTACAGATGAAAGACACCTTGAATGATGACTGACATGTTAGATTATCATAGGTCTTTAACGAAAAAGAATGCATCGAGGTAAGAATAGGAGACTTTGACATTGACTGTGTTCTAGATGAGGAAACACAGGTGAATGTTATGACAGAGAGAAATTGGGAAGCTATAGGAAGGCTTGCTATGATCCCTTCACTAAGTGGAATAGGGTTATTCAGAGGGAAACTGATAAACCTATGTGGAAGGCTCACTTAGATATCTATGAATGTCAATGGAACTTCGACAGAGGAATATTTTGAGATCATCACATTGATTGAGGACAATGCCCCGTTTACTATGTTACTTGGACAACCTTGGATTGAAAGAGATCAAGTCAGGAAGAAGGAAGAAGAAAAGGTTTTAGAACAGTAAAGACAAGAGTTAAAAGATTTCATGGCCAGAACGATCGCGAAGTTGATTGAGGAACAAGCAAAGCTATTTGACACTAGAAGCCCAGATGTCAAAGCTGCAAAAACATTAGCGGACTCACAGAAGATTGGAGTATCTGTATCAGATATAGACGAAGTAGTACCCTGAGTCTTGGGAGAGAACCTCAGCAACGCGAAGTGACTATGCACCAGGAAAATAAGAATCAGAACGAGAAAAGAACTACTGAGACGAAGCTCACAGGGAAGAAGGCTATGAAGCTAATTAAAAAGAGAGTTAAGATCGACAAGATACAGAGGGTTCCAGAGGAAACCTCTCAGAAAGAAACTTTGCAAAATTGGAGCTTCACTAGGATATCAAAACAACGACATGGCTCACTTCGCCATGGCGAAGCAATATAGCTGTTGGAAACCAATATATCCATTCGACTGCCGCTCCAAACAGATCAAAAAGCATTGATGGCTCATCACCATACCGTTAGACCACGCCATAACAGACAAAACAAGAGTTAATGAAGCCCCATATCTATTACAAACGATCTATTACAGACTTACTTACTTATTCCATCGCGCCATGCACATAAGACACTTTTTCTAATTGTGAATTTGAGTCCACAGACTACATGAATTGTGAATAGTGATTACTCCACTCTTACTCTCTACCCTATTACAGTACCCACGTTACTTTGAGAACCCAAG
>JASDQU010013402.1:251314-262840 GCA_032191745.1 Picea mariana | reverse complement strand
ACAGTAGTCCATAAATTCTTTTGAAGTGAACTCTCCTCCATTATCAGATCTCAAGCATTTGATTCTTGAATCCATCTCATTTTCAACCATTTCCTTGTAGATCTTGAAGTTTTCAAAAGCTTCTGACTTGTTCTTGAGAAAGCAAACTGCAGTCATTCTTGTATAATCATCAACTAATAACATAAAGTATTTTTCACCTTTTAATCCATTTGTTGTAGTTGGTCCAACTAGATCAGTGTGCACAATTTCCAGTGGTCTTGTTGTTGAATATTCCTTTGATTTGAACCCAGTCTTTGTTTGCTTTCCTTTTTGACAATGCTTGCATAACATGTTGGTTGGTTTCGTGATCTGGGGCATTTCTCTGACTGCTTCTCTTTTGTTGACTTTCACAAGGTTATCAAAATGCATGTGACCCATTCTTTTGTGCCATAGCCAACTTTCATCTTCCCTTCCTAGACAACCTTTTTCATTTCCAATTTCACTTAACACATGTATGTTGTTTGAAGTTCTTGCAGTTGTACCGACCAATTTCCCTGAACCTTCTTTTCTTATCTCACACTTTTTTGAATCGAAAGTAAGTTTATGACCTTGGTCACACATTTGAATCACACTTAGAAGTTTATGTTTCATATCTTCTACCAGTAGAATATTTTGTGCCTTTTCATTCTTGTTCCCAATTCGGACGGTGCCTTCTCCAATGATTTTGGATGAATTATCATTTCCGAAGGAGACTGATCCATTTTTTCCTTTTCGTAATGTAAGAAATTTGTCTTTATCACCTATCATGTGTTTTGAACATCCACTATCAACATACCAACTGTGTTTCTTCTGCTTAGCTTTTAGAGCGATTGCGCATTCTTCATTGTTATACTAATCTTTCTTTCTTATCCATGTCATTTTCTGAGGTTCTTGTCTATGACTGTTCTTATTCTGTTGAGGTTCTTTAAGAGGGACTGACATTCTTCAATCCTTTTCCATGTGTCCAAAATTGTTACATTTGTAACATTCCACTTCAATGCTCAAAGATTCAAACCTGTTGTAACTTCTTCTTTGTGTTTCACTAGGTCTTCTTGAATAATCCATTTGTGTATAACTCTCAAAGTTTTTATTGTTCATGTTGTTAGCTCTGCAATTCACAACTTTATGTCCAAAGTTATTACATGCATAACATAAACCAAAAAATATAGTTTGATACCTGAGAATTGAATATCTTCTGAAAGGAGGTGCTCTTATGAATCMTTYKTATTCTTGAGGCCTATTTGTCTATTATTGATTCTGAAATCTGAATCTTCTTGGTGGAGGAGTGTCCTTGTAATCTTCCTTATATATCTTCCTATCCTCTTTGATTATTTCTGCATAGCTCTTTGGATTTGTTTCTTGCTCTGTTGTTTTGGAGCTTGATCCCTTTTCTGTCTAATTGTATCCAAGTCTGGACTTGTCAAGATGAGATTTTTGACTGTTGATAATGTCATCCAGAACTTTTGAGCTATTCTGCATATTTTTCTTTTGAATATCCTTTCTTAGTGTGACAACCTCTTCTTCCAAGTTTCCAATGATCTTGTCCTTTTCTTCTAGTTGTTCTTTGAGTGCTTCTTCAATTTTTTTATCTTATTCTATTTGAACCTTCAATTTTGTGATCATTTGTTCTAGTTCTCGAGTGCCCTTTTTCTTGTCTAGTTCTTCTTGTAGTTTCTTGTTTTTATTCTTTTCTCTTCTGATAACTTCTATGGCACACATTAATTCTTCTCGATAGTCAAATTCTGCCTCTTCAATTTCTTCTTCGACTTCTTCACGTTCTTCTTTGCCTTCTTCATATTCTTCTTTAGAGTCTTCTTTGTTAGAGTCTTTTACTGCCATGAATAGAACTCTTCCTGTCTCATTGTCATTGACTTCATCTTCATCTGATGATGAGATGTCTTCTTTGGTGTATAAGCTTTTCTTGAAAATTTTCTTTGTAGTTCTTATTCTTTTATATGTGTGTTTTCCTTTTAAGTAACCTTCATCATTTCTCTTTTTCTTATGAGGACATTTATTAACAAAATGACCAATACCATCACAATTAAAACAAATTAAAGAGATCTTACCTCTATACCTACCGTTGGTTCCCTCGTTCAATCTTTTGACGAAGTTGGCCACTTTTTCATCATCTTCTGAGGCATCATTGCTACTGCCATATTCTTCTTGTTCCCTTTTCTTTTGCTTTGATCTTTTGGATGCCTTGAAGGTTGCTTCTTTTACATCTTGATTGTCCTGCTCAGTTCTCATTTCATATGCTGTGAAGATTCCATGCAGTTCGTCCATGCTTATTGAGTCCAGATCTGATCTTTCTTCTAGTGTTGATATGTTAGGGTTGAATCTCATAGGAAGAGATATTAGTATCTTTTGAACAATTACAGATTCTTCAATTTATTCTCCTAATCCTATGATTTCATTCACTGTTTCATCGACTCGTAAGAAGTAGGTTGTGATATCTTCATCTTCCTTCATTTTTAGTTGTTCAAACTGACCTCTGTAAGTCTGGAGCTTTGTTGCTTTCACTTTTATATCTCCTTCATAAATATTTTGAAACTTGTCCCAAATCTCTTTAGTGGATTTACAGTGTGCAATTTTGGTGAATATTGTATCACTGAGACCATTCAAAAGTGCATTTGTGGCTTTGGAATTATTCTCACCGAGTTTTGCTTCTTTGTCATTTGTTGGTGGAACTGTTGGTGCTATGTATCCATCTACAATTGATTGCCAAACTTTAAATCCCTGTGCCTGTATATATGTCCTCATCCTTATGCTCCAAAAAGAATATTTTTATCCATCAAACTGTGGTATTCCATTTTTATATGACTTGGTACTCTCCATGATCTACCTTTCAGTGGTTAAACTGATTTCTGAAGGAACTTGCTCGGATACCAATTGTTTGATTACTGAGAAGGGGGGGGTGAATTAGTAATAGTGCAATTATAATCCTTTTTATCCAAATTGATCCAAGTGTTATATCAAAGTAGTATTATTATCCAATAATGAGCAATAAGAAAAGAATAGATATACACAGTACACAAATGTTTTACTTGGAAACCCAAATTGGGAGAAAACCACATAATGCTTTTTCTTATATGTCTTGAAGAATTACATTCATTGGAAGCACCAACTTCCTTTGTTTTCCAGCTGCAACTGGAAGGAGACTCCAACCCCCTAGATTTGCAGGATACAACCTGAGGGAATATCCAACTCACCAGTTATATGGATACAACCAGAAGGAGGCTACAACCCCCTATGTTCTTCGGCTACAACTGAAAGGTGGCTACAACCACCTATCCTTGCCCGTCCTGCCACTCTGAAGTAGAAGGAGAATGATGGAACCACTGTCAACCTGTCACTGTGAGATATACCACTATAAACCTGTACCAATAAATCTAAACCATGCATCAACCATGCATCAACCTGTACCTCAACCTGTAATCAACCTATACCATAAACAAGTACATCAACCATGCACCAACCTATACCAAATAACCTATAATCAACCTGTACCATAAACAAGTGAATCCAACCATGTACCAAGTATGTACCAATCATGTGTCAACTACTCATCAACTATGACTCATCAATATGTACCAAGATCATCAACTATACACCTCATGTATGTTCCAACTCATCAACTACTTGTCTCAACCATGTACTCAACATGTACCTCAACCAAAATCCATCATCAATTTCATCATGCAAATATGATTTGTAGCTCTGTAATAGGCTTGGTGTATATGATCACATTCCTGCAAACCTTCCTTAACTTTAACAATAAGAGACTAGCATTTCCATCAAACTTTTCTTTAGTCTGACATGCCTAGTTTTCGATTAGTCAACAACCCTAACTTGAAGCAATCATAACTTTGTACTTGTAATGTATAAAGGTATGAAACTAATACGTAATGTTATTCAGTGTGTTTTATGCAATTCCTCCAAGTTTCACTACTTGGAACCTCTCAGAAAAGGAGTTATAGAAAAAATGGCATACCTTGATGAATTATGGCTTATTCTAGAGAGCGACCTTGTAGAGCGTACCCCGCACGAAATATTTTTTTAAATGATCTTAAAATGTTACATAGAATAATATGGACTGTATCCTAACCAACACATTTTATTTCACTAAATTTGGATTTTTTATGAAGTTATGACATTTTTACCCGAAGCACTTATTTTTGACTAGTTTCAGGACTAGCCACAAACCCTATTTTCCACAGAGTGTAACTCAAAAAATACAACAACCCAAAAGATGAATTTTTTACCACATATACTTGGATATGTTTTATCAATGGAATAGAAATTTTATGGTCTGAATCATTATATAAAAATTTTTATAGTGAAACTGATGAGATGACCTGTAAATAACATACCTTAGAAAGCACCATCAAAAGAATTTATCCTTCCTTGCATTTCAGCCTTCTTTTTTTCACCTTTCCTCATAATTTAGGCTTATATATCCTTGGGTACCTCAAAAACATATAGATATTCAATATGCTCAAGTGTAATTAAAATGAGAGAGCCTTGCCTCTTATTTATACTCTCCAAGTAGCTTCCTTAAAAACATCTTCTAGGTCACTTGGCCCCACTTTCCTTATTTTAGAGTTAACCCACTTCTAATTTCTCCATTAAATTTATTATTTAAATAATTTATTTTGTATTCACTTTGAATTATAGTACACTCATCACTTCACTTTATTATTTACCTTTGAAAATCCCTTAAACCACTTTGACTACTTTGACCTTTTGGGGCTTCTAGATGGGTCCTCCAACTTCGTAAGGCCATAACTCTCAAACCGTGAGGAGTTATGTGACATTACACATACCACCAGAAATGGCATGAAATGTAGTATCCATATAGAATAGTATTGTCTGAAAATATATCATAACTCATACCGTTACCCATCAAACAAACTTGGGTCCATTACCCAAACCTGGGGTCTCCAACTTCTCATGGCCATAACTCTCTAACTGTGAGGAGTTATGTGACGTTCTACATACCACTGGAAATGAAATGAAAAGCACTATACATATAAGATAGTTTCCATAACAAATTCAATTTCCTTCATCTCATTATTCCACAATTAAGAATGGGTTCTGTTACTCCGCAAAGTGTCTTCCAGTGAGGGATTTCACCATAAGGGGACCACTTTGGAGTTCATCCATATTTACTTCTTATAAACCATGAAAAGACAATAATGAGTCATATTTACATCAAAAAATATTGGGTCCATTACCCAAACCTTTGTGTTGCGGGGATTTCTTCAAGGGTTGACATCAATGCCAATCAACCTTAATCAACAGAGCGTATATGTCCGACGAATTTAGCGCAATTGAAGAATCTGTAAGGGAGGTACTCGCTAGCCTTAGATATGAAAGAGTCATGTTGGAGAGAGGATTATCTATAGGTTTACAGGAATCATTGACGAGAGGAGTGCAATCCTCCTCGTCGACTGTTCGAGAAGGAACATCCCGAGCCAGTGCAGAAAGAAGAACCAAACATAAAGACGATATGGCCAACGCGAAGTTGGTTCCATCCATCCTACCTGCTTACATACCACCTCTGAGTAGTGCGATCAACAAAGACAATGTGCCTAGAGACTTTGAGTACACTCTAGTCACTGCATACCTACCGAAAGGGGTACCCGTAGTCCACGTAGATCACGACAATATCGTAGCATTGAAGTTTAGTGACTTCAACCTAGGGGATCGTAAAGTTTACAACATGCTTTCCCCATAAAAGTACCTAAACAAAACCAAGGGAAAGAATTTGAAGATCGTCCCTCAACAATGGACGATGAACCTCGCACAGTCCACTCTGCTCCACATAATGAAGATACCGCACTTTGGAAGACACAAGGAGGTGAATGCTTGTGTGAAGTTGCTACTGGCGAGTTACTGTGGAGGATATTTATGGTTAAACTTTCACATAAAAGTTGTTCAAGCGCTGATCAATCAGATCACCGGGCTTAGCATGTAGGGCCCTAATCCCTATGATTACTATCCTAGAAAGACCGTAGAACGTGCTCTTGCTCAAAAGATCAAACAAGATTATGGCGATGTGGAGAAAGGCATGCGAGGATACAAGGTAGATTCTATTGAAAGTGGCGCAATGTGCCTTGCCTGTCAACTCATCACAGGGAATTTGGTACGCAAGAATCGACCCACGCAAGTATCCAATTTTGTAGTCAACCTCGTAGGGAAGTGCACAGAGGGACTACAGATGAACTGGGAGAAGTACCGGGTGAATCAACTAGAGATTGACTGTAGAGAAGCCCAGGATCAAGGGCATGAATTCCATTTTAGTTGTCTCTTGATACTTGTAGCTTTCGTTGCGTGGGAGCTACTGGAAGTTGCAACCTTCCTAGACATCGACCCCTTTGAGCCACTGGCTGTGAAGTTCAGTACACTGTGGTACTCGAACGATATGAAAAAGCAATGGAAATCCAATTTCGTCTTACATACCTACTACACCCAGTTGAAGTGTGCCATCTAGTTCGAGCCTCGCATGACCCCGAATACTTTATACAGGTGTCAAAATTTGATGAAGTTCAACGCAGACCGACATTTAATATATATTACAGCACACGCTGATGAGCATAAGGAACAAATTCAGTCTTATTATAAGATGATAGAAGAAGACCTGGAGGAGATCACCAAGGAATGGTCGACGAACCTCCTTATTTTAGCAAATCCCACAAAAATGTCCGACATCAACAGCCCAGAAGTTGCGTAGGATACACCTGGGCCTAGTAAGACAAAGAAAACAAAGAATAAGAAGAAGGATGAGGAAGTCCAGGAAATATATAGCCTATCTATGAGGATGAATTCCCTTACACCAAACCAAGGAGGTGATGGCGAAGACTTAGAAGAATTCAAACAAAGACCAGAAGATGAAGTAGAAATAATAAAGAAGAGGAAGGGTTTGCCTCCAGAACCTTCCTCCCAGAAGAAATCCAAAGCACTCATAACTAAGTTGTAGACCATTCTCACTCCATATGACTTCAGTTTCCTCATCACATCTATGAATTAAGCTATAGAAGAGATATCAGAAAAGAAGGAAGCTAAGCAAGAGACAATGTACAACAGAATTCAGATCGAGCTCAAAGGAGTGCAACAGGCACTTCATTCTAGCCACGCAGTCTCCACTACACCCCTACTAGAAGGAACAATAGAAGAGGGATATGAACCAATTCAACTCCATAAGATTGCTGACATAGTCGAAGTACGCCTTCAAAAAGCACAGGAGGAAACAGCGCAGGCCACCCAGGCCTTAAAGAAAGAACAGGAGGAAATCATCGAACAACGTCGAGCTGTGCAACAAGAGAAGGACACTCTCCAAGAGAAATTTGAAAAAGACAGAGCGAAGATCCAAAAAGAGAAAGAGAATCTTCTTGCGAAGCAGATCGGGATTGAAGAAGCAGTCAACAGATCATTTCGCTCTATGACTAGCTTAGAGAAGAAGGCAGAAGACCCCATAGAATGCCAAGTGATGAAGCTTGCTGAAGTTATTTAGCAACTTCAACAAAGATTCATGGAATTAGAGCTTCATACCATACCAAGTACCCCACAAGAAGTGTGTGACCAACGAGAAATGACTGCCCGGAGCACAGTAGAAAGGATTAAAGCACTCACTGAGGAATGAAAACAGCTAAGTAGAAGAAGTGCGCATATATATGGGAACCTAACCAAGAATCCAGAATTGTATAAAATGGAGTCACAGCTCCAGGAGGTGAAGCATGAAGCCAAAAATCTACAGGTGCAGCTGAAGGCCCTACCACCCATAGAGAGAATGAAGCGGTCTCACGAGAAGCGCACCGCCCAACAACAAATCCATATGATCTAGAGCAAGGTAATGAAAGTAACTCAAAAAATTCAACCTGTGCAGGATAAGGCCTGTCAGCTATTTACAGAGATTGAGAGCCAAGGAATAGAGCTGGAGCATGTCGTGAATTCAACACAACAACGCCTAGAAGGGCCAGTGAATGACGCACTCATCCAGGAGTTCCCTGAGTAAGAGGTCGTGGCACAACAGTAGGTTGAAGCAGCTCAAGCCAAGCTCAAGGCATTCAAAGTAGAACTGATCAGACCTGAGTGACTCGGGACGAGTCACAGGTGAGTGTTTGGGGCCTATTGTCCCTTGACCAAGATTTGAGGAACACTTGGCCATATTTGACCATTTTTGGGACTTCGATAGCCTATTGAAGATGAAGCGCAAAGTGAAGCGGAGATTGCGAAAGATAGACCCCATATTTGGGTCCTTTTTGGGTTTTTGGGAATATGTAATGGGAAAGGGATGTCGGCTTATGGGTTTACCCACGCTTAGTCCCACTTTTGTAATGTATAAATAGATATATAGGCGCTGTAAGTAAAAGAGAGAATATTAGCTAAGAGATTAGTGATAGAATTGATCTATGTGATTGACTTGCAGAGCAGAGTGCAAGTGTTGTAAGTGTCAAGTGCACGAATTGTAAGGAGGCTATGTGCTAGATCTACTCGAGGAAGGAGGATCTGGAAAGGTGTGTGTAGATATCCTGTCCTATGTGGAGTAGGATTTCGATAGCTCTGTGATGTAACGGGACTGACTGAAGCTAATAAAGAAGAAGAGTTGGTGGACGTATCCCTAGGGTGGGGGTGAACCACGTAAATCTGTGTGTTATGCTATGTGCTTTGACTTGATGTGTTTACCTTTTCTTTGGCTAAGTGCTTTGATATATTTAGATAGATCTATTTATGCTTTGTGATTCTTATATGTATATGAATGTTAGATATGATATGTATGAATATGCTTAGTGCTAATCCAGGATCTGATCTGTTCTACTATTGCTAAGTGTTGAAATACTTTAGATCTCAGTAAGTGTTGCGATGCTCTGTGCTATCTACGAAGTATAATAAGGGTTGGATATTGATGAACAATCCAGGATAAATGATTTCTAAGATTTGTAATCTCAGACTTGTGTCCCAGCTAAGGTTGCAGACACCTGAGTCTTGAAACCACCCCTACCTCTACCTCAGGTGAGACTTCATCTGCTTCGTAGGTGTTGCCGAAAGGGCCAGTAGTTAGGGTTTTGTTGGTGTGTTGTTGTAGCGTTGAACCCTGGGTCTACCCCTGTGCCAACAATTCCATAACCCTGGATGACTATCATGTTATGTTAAATACTAGGCTGCTAGGAGAAGAAGGGGTTCCATTCTATGTTATTGTATTGTGTTCCATAGCAGAGAAAAAAAACTAGAAGTGGGAAATTAAAGAGCATAATAGAGGGGGTTTAATGTTCTATAGTAGCCTAATAGTCCACACATCTCAGGTAAATCCATAGAGAGTGTCTTCTCCTTTGTACTTGCATTATTCCATACAAGAGAAAATAGAGCCTAGAAACCTCACCTTCTAGATGAGTTTTCTCCTGTAAGGGTTTTCGAGAGAAAATTTTGTGTTATTTTGTGGATGGTGTGTGATTGTATTTTATTTTTCTTTATTTAACAAGTTTTATCTATTTCATGCATAAACATAAAATAAGTAACTAAATATTCTCGAATGTAAAGGAATTTAACCTTCATAGTGTAGATTTCAATTTTTGTTTATCATATATGTTGTGATAAATTGTTCTAGTGGAAATACATGACAATTTATAAATCATGTTGGTATCAGAGTAGATTTTCTTGGGGTATTTGTGGAAAGTTGTGGGGATCTGGGAATCAGTTTAAGAAGAAAGTCATAGAATCCTAGCCATGGAAGATGAGTCTATTCATAAAAACCCTAAAGATCTAGTAGAGGAGATATTTAAAAGGTTGGAAAAGAAAGTCGATGACATATCTCTCAATATGTCCCTCCTTGTAACGACTCTAGCAAGAAATCTCAAAATATTCATAGAAGTTGGACGCTTGAACTCTAAGATCGAATCAGATGGGAAATAGGGAGATAGTGAATACCCAGAAAAGGAGTCATGGAAAGAACCTGAGAAAGAGGATCCGATTTTGAGTGTCATTAACCCTTCACGGTCCCTATTCAATATGGAAGAAAAAGTGGAAATAAATCCATACCAAGGTGAGATCAATGCATTAAAACTAAATCATTGGTTGCAGCAACTAGAATTTTATTTTAGTGTTCACCATATAGATGAAGAGAAAAATATTTCATTTTCTAGGTTGAAGTTAGAGGGCCATGCTTTAACCTAGTGGGAAATCGATATAGAAACACTTAGGATGGAGGGTGATCCACCAATAACTAGGTGGGATGACTTCAAAAACTTGATCAAGTCCCAATTCTACCCTATCGGGTATGTAGAGGACCAATGGATCCGGTGGCACTACTTCAAGAAGAGGTAGGGGCAGAGTGTACAAGAATATATCATTGATTTCAAGAAAATGTCCATCATGCTAAGTATCTCTCCCAAGAGCCCATAATTACTCCTGAAGTATCTAGGGGATCTACATATTCATCTGTGAAATCAAGTGATGTTTTTCAATCCAAGGACAATGTACGAGGCATGTGTAGGCACAATATCTAGAAAAAATACACCATAAGAAAGGGCATCCAAGTCGTTCCAAGTAGAAAGAGAACCAAGAAGCTTCCAAGGATGGGAAGAATAAGTGGAAAGAGGGAAAGGATAAGAAGATTATAGTCACTTCACATTAGTGCAAGGATCCTAGCAACCATTGCAACCATTGAAATCTTGATAGAAACATTGACAGGAAGAGTTGGAAACTTCATCCAAAGTTGAACCCAAAGAACCGCAAGAAGGAATTAAAGAAAAACAATATTCTAGCCACATATTCGAGAAATAAAGTTAAAATTATCTCATATGTGGATGAGAATATTGTATGCACATTATTGAGTCTCAGTTTTGACACTTCTAATGCCCTATATTACCCTCTATCTGGGCCTATTATACCTATGCTATGTGTATCTAATTGATTGTTTCCTCCATAAATACACTTGATGACCTTGTTCATGTGCATAAGAGGTAACTTATTATTAAGGCATGTTTTGTTTAATTTTCTTGAGTTAATTCAATTAAAATTGTTGATTTTGCATGATTCTAATCATTTGATCTTAAGAATCATTCATCCGATACTAATGGTCACATCTGTTCTCATCCAGTACCAAAGGAGTAGGTCTGTGCTAATTCGGTACTCAGGGCTACAACTGTGTTAATCCATTACTAAAACCCTATCTACAGGATTTCGGTACCAGCATTGTGGTACTGGATTTTCACCTCAATTTTTGGGCCGATAACGATAAATCTCAACATTTGGGTACATGGATTTTGTCCAAAATAATGTTTTCATGCGTACATGTGAGTCAGAATTCACCCATTGTGCACGTGTGGAGCTCCATCTCAGCGGGAACAATTCAGCCTAAAATTGTCAAATATTTCTAAACTGCCATATTGCGCCTTGATTTTCGTGCATATGGAAGCATATCATACAAAACCATGTTGGCATTTTTATTATGGGAAGATAGGAGGCAGAGTATTTTTTTGTCATTGATGGTAAGCTTAGCCCAACGATGAT
>JASDQU010013402.1:221715-237780 GCA_032191745.1 Picea mariana | reverse complement strand
AAGACCTGCTTCAATCAAGCATTTTAAAGTCTTTGGGAGTAAATGTTACATTAAGAATAATGATGGAAATATTGGCAAAGATGATGACAGGGATGATGAAGGTATCTTCTTGGGTTATGCTACAAACAGTAAAGGATACAAATGTTACAATAAGAGACTGCATAAATTGGTTGATTGTATAGACATAAAAGATGATGAAGAAATCATGGTAAAAAATGTAAGCAGTGTCGATCCAAGCATAAAATATATAGTTGAATACGAAGATGAATAGGTCCAAGGATCAGAAAGAGAAGAATCTGAATCAAATGAAGATACGAATACTCCGACTGACACAAATAAGGAGAAAGAAGAAAAATCACCTCTCAGAATTGTTAGAAAGAATCATCCTGAAAATAAAATAATTGGAGATATAAATAAAGGAGTTTAGACAAGAAGGAAATTGATTAAAGACTCAGAACAATTGTTACACATCAACATTACTCGCTTTGATAAGTGTCGCATGTTCCTCACAACTTTTGCAAGTGTCGCATTTTGTTCACAAGTGTCGCAAATGTCAAACAAAGAATACTAACACGATGATGACACTAAGGAGACACTTAGAATACCTCAAACACCTGATTTGGAGGAAGAGGGATGGTTAACTGAAGTCAGGTATCTCTTTCCACCTGAAAGAAGCTCTCAAACTAAGGTTTTAAGGGAGAGCACTCCCCTATCTCACCCTTAGGAGCGTTGGCGCTCCCCTATAAGGTGATAGGGAGTGTTATAACACCAAACTGCCCCTCTGAAGGAGTGCTATAGATATTTAGAGCATTGGCGCCCCCCTTGAGCCTACTAGGGAGCGTTATAGCGTCCTGATGCCTCTTTTGAGGGAGCGCTATCTAATCTGGGCAGCAGTTGATCTCTTGAGGAGAATAAGGGGAGGATCTTTCAATCTTGGAAGTCATGATCTTAGGAGAATATCCTTGGTTCAAGGAGGGAAATCCTCAACTTACCCTAAATATACCTCAAGAGGTTAAGCCTCTCTAAACCTATATAAACAGGCTCTATCATGGTGGAAAGGAGCAAGAATTGGAAGCATGAAACCTATGATCTCATAGGAAACACAAAGTGAACTGGAGGAAAGTAATCAGTAAAGTTGTTGTCATCTAGATCGTGGATATTTTGAGCAAGGGTTAGACAAAGGGGACCTGACGAAGTTGTCGCATTCGCATCTATGGTTGTAAGCTACTTCTGTCATTGTTCTCATTAATATGACACGCTTGGCTTGTTTCTTTCTAGTTTGTGTTTAATTGCACATGAAATTATCTCTGATAGATAGATCTATTTCAAGCTAATATCAATAGAGTAGGAAGTGGTTGTACTATTGTTTGTCTACAGGGCTCATCAAGGAGTGAAATATTGGAGCTCAGCTCAGAGCGTGCAGGGACAAACAACGATAAAAGGTACTTCTCTTCTCCTTCCTTTTCATGCATTAATTTTTATAGATTTGAAAGGAAGTCAGTGTCCATGTTAAGCATCTTCTGTATTGAGAGTTAAGAGTCTAGCTCTCAAGAGGAGATCTACCTGTCCGCAAGGAGATTTTCCTTCAACAGAAACTGGCGACTCCACTGGGGAGTCTTGAATTGAAACTACTTGGTTTTGATTTCTTATCATAGACCTTGTCTTACCCCTTGATTGTTTTCAGACCTGGTTTACCCCTTTTTGATTCATTTCATGATTTGATTGACTCCCTACCCCATCACACTCAGCTTGATTGTCGAGACTAGATTGCAATTTTTGGATTTTTTGACATTTTTAGGAGATTTTCAAGACTGGTGCCACCGTGGCTGTGTTAATAGAGCACCAATGCTCCCTGACTGTCTTACACAGAGCGCTATAACGCTTGGTTCCCTTTACACCAGAGTGCCAACCCTCTTTTGGCCAAAAACCTTTCCAGAATTTCTCTTTTCAGGGTCTAGCCTCTGTATTTCACTTGTTGAGCCTCCCTGTGAGTTGGTGCTTCTTCCCATTCAACTTTGACATCCTTTCTTCTGAGCAACAAACACCTTGTTGTTTAAATTTCGTAGCCTTCTTCATTATTTTTGAGTTTTTTTGCTGTTGGGATTTTGAAACCCATGCATTGTTTTTCTCTCCTTTTTTGATTGAGCGAGAAACTCTGGTGAAGGACATCAGAAGTCGACGAACCTCTTCATTTGGTTTTAGTTGAGGTCATTTTTTTTCGACATTTCTTTTGGTGTGAAGTTCTTGATTTTCTTTGTTTTTATTTTTCTTTTGCTTCTTGTTTTTTATCACAACGAGAGGGTGTATTGTTTGTACGAAACCTGCTTATGTTTGTCTGAGTTTCCTTGATCCAAAAGGATAATTGGTAGGAAGAATATTGTTTCGAATTAATCATTATTCACACACAAACAATAAAGAGACATCTTCATGATTGATTTTTCATATTAGAAGACATTTCCAAATGTTTTAGCGCCACATCGGATTTGATTGAAGAAAATTTGTTTGAGGACATTCTTTCTTAGTGATTGTTAGTGAAAAGAACTCTCTCTCTCTACCTTAAATAGATATTCATCGAAAACAAATGACTGCTTATCATCTTTGATGCATTTTTTGGGGGGATTGAGTCATCATTCCATCCGTTTCACTTCCATGCACCCCTTTTGAGTAAAGAACAACTATAAAATGAATGCTAATTAAAAACTATCTAGAACATTTTCTTTTCTAGGATCCTCCACCAACAGACTAGGACTAGTACTTTGGATTAGGCTGTGAGCATAGCTCTCCAAAGTTTCCAAAACAAACATTAGCATCCTGATCTAGGGAGAGTCAAATCCAATTTTCGTATAAGTCTGCCTGGGATCCCCCTCTCACACAGGGGTTACGCACGAGGTCTCACTCGGGAAAGCTACAAAGATTATCCCTCTATGGTTTGACTAATTGTAGTGGTCAGATCGTATTATGGGGATCGCTTAAAGGTATACCCACAAGGTTGAGTGGAAGCCTTTCAAGTTGATTTCGGGCTAAATACCCTACCCGTACGTTTGGACTGGACTATTGACTGTACCTGCCCAGGGGCTGACTGCGAGTTGGTAACCTTAGTGGCCATAATATTTAGGGTCTTACACAAGGTGACAGTGAAGGGAAGTCTCACTGCACCTGGAGCAGACATTGGTCAAACTCACTCGGGCTCCTTGGAGGATAAATCCATAATTATTGTGTGGAAGCTTGCACCAAGGCGTAAGTCCTTTAAGCGGGTCGCCATTGTAACTGTTCCACCATATCCCCGCCCCTTCTTGACTTGATCACACGATGTTGGATTTCATCACCAACTAGTACGGTCATCGAGAGAAGGTCCTATTTGCTTGGTTTTGATTCCTAGATTCTATTAGTGTATGTTGTTTCTTTTCGGTAGTTGGCCATAGATCTTTTCCACCGACTTTTTTTCACCAACATCGACCCTCCACGCCATTCGCATAGGCTACAGAGACTTCCTCCAGAAAATATGGAAGGGAATACCCCTTTACCCCATCATTCTATGGAGGAATTTCCTCAACAGAGTGATGTTGACGACACTATAACCTCCCAAGAAAAAGTTCCCACCCCTTTAGAGAATTTTTGAATTGTTTCAGAGTCTCCGGATGCTTTCCGCATTCCGGAGGGATATGAGCGATGTGTTCTCCAACTAAATTCAGTCGGTGAATTTGTCATCGTCAATCCTTTTGAAATTATGACTGGGCCTCATTCAAACCCTCTAGCTGATGACCCCTTTTGGACCGCAAACATTGTTCGAAGTCCACTGCGCATGGTGCAGGATCTTTATGGAATAGGAATAGGTGTCGATGCACCTATCACCTATACCATACCTTTAAACCATTTTACCGGTACTACCATTTTTTTAGCCACACCGTCCGTTGGTCTGAACACGTCTTCTGTTGGCCCAAGGTCCACTTTTTCTCTCCAGACGGCCCATTCTACAATGGTCCCTCACGTGCCGACTATTCCCACTGATAATGCAGTGGTTAGACAAGCTGCAATTGGCACACCAGTAACACCTAGACCTTCATCATCACTCCCTTTTGGGTACAAAGCACTGAATTCTTACGCTACCACTACTACCCAAGTTATGCTGGAAAGTTCCATACCTACACAACAACCCGGAGGGATCGGTCTTGGTGGTCTTAATCCGTTCAGTAGTACTAGTCGGTCATTTACATCTGGTTCTCAAATTGCGGGAACTCTACCTCAAGCTGGGGGGCATCCTCCCACCGGAGGACAATTTCCATTTGGAGGGAACCCTCATGCTGGGGGGCAGCCTCAATCCGGAGCCTACCATCAACCGTATGGACAAAATGTGTCTACCACACCTAATCTATGGAATATCTCTTTTCTAGGAAACCCACAGTTCTCAGGGGGACACAATTCTCAAGCTCCAAAACAACCTCCTTATGGACAAATGCCAAATCCAGCTTATAATCCTCAAAACCCATCTAGTTATCCTCCGCTCGCACATGTTTCTCAAAACACCTCAAATCCTGTATACCCTGGTCAACACCAACCTTATACAAGAGGACCCACTGGTTACAATTATCCGTCTAACCCAATGTATGGTCCTACTGGTGTCCCTATGCCACACCAGTATTACCCATAGATTAACCGACAACTACCTTTCCTAGAAACTCTAAACCTTCCAGACTTATCTCAGTTAACGAATGATCCTATTTTTCATTTTCCAGTCTGGCCAGCTATTCCAGCTAAACTTCCTTCTGATATTCCAAAATTTGACGGAAAGTCCAGAGAAGACCCAAACAACCACGTGATGACTTTCCATTTGTGGTGTTCATCCAACTCCCTCATGGACGATTCTATATGTTTGTGTCTTTTCCAACGAACGTTGATGGGTTCTGCAACGAGGTGGTATATTGAACTACCACGATCTTCTTTTCACAATTTCAACTCTCTTTCCATGTCTTTCCTCACACACTTCCAATTACCCATTCGATACGAGATAGGTACTGAACTATTGACCTCCCTTCGTCAGACAACCTCCGTACATATCTCTGATCATATTCATGAATGGAGATGATGATGAAGGCTAATTAAAGCAGTCATTCATGACCAATTATTAGCGGAATGGTTCACCAAATCATTATTACCCCAGATCGCTCTTGATGTTGCCATGGGTGGTGTAGTCACCGAGGAAGAGGCTATTGCTTGAGCTCAGTACTTAGATTTGGTTTATTCTAAATCCAGCACTCTGTACGAGTTGATACCAAATTATACCCATGCCACTAATGATCCATCCAAACCATCATCTACCTCGCACATGAATGGAGTCATTGGCTCCATCAAAACCCAATCTCCTTCCTAGTCGACTGGAACAACCCAACGGTTCGCTTCGACGTCTGCTCCCAGTTCGAATGCACCCTCTTCGACCCCCCATCAAACTCAAGTCTTTGAGGTGAATGTGGTCCAATCGACCCCTTCACAACAATCTGGGGGAAAGAAGAAAGAAAGAAATAAACCAAAGAAAAACAACAACAATGAACAACCAAAAAATCAACCTCAAACCCCTTCTGCCGGAAAACAACCACAACGAAAACTGAAATTACCATGTCTCATTTGTGGTGATGATAACTACACCTGAGACTGTCCACATCATGATGAAGTGGCCAATATCTTTAAGGGAAATTAACAACCTGTTGTGCTTACCCAACCTTTTCCACAGCAACAATCTTTGGTTGCTCAAACCACCACTCTAGGGGGTAGTTCCAACCAACCCCATGATGAGGCCTCGACAAGTACCCACATTTACATGTTTAACGAGATTAATCTGACCACTCGCACTGTGACATATGACACACTAATTAAACCTGATAAGCCGAAGACTACTAATGGTTCCTTATTGGACCCATTACCATATTCCGTTAGTCCTCCCTCTGGTAGCCCTCCGTCCGGACCGCTCCAGATCGAGAAACCTTCGTTTGACTCCATATTACACCCTCCTAAGAGAACTATCCAGAAATCTACCTTTAATCCTAGTTCACAGGCTGCCTAAAACTACAACATTGTTGAAGATTTGGCTCAAGCACCGCGTGTTATGTCTGCTTTGGAAGTTCTACAACACTGTCCCAGCCAACGTAGAACACTCTTAGCTACCATCGGCGCTTTCGATCTTGAGTCATCCAATAACCTCACATTTAATCTGGATGATCATCAACCTCGACTCTCCCACCAACTAGCTTTTCAGATCGATGTTGTTGTTCACAATCAACAAATCCACCGAACTATCTTGGATGAGGGAGCCTCTACTTGTGTCATGTCTTTAGCCTATTGGAAAGGCTTAAAATCACCTGCCCTTAACAAATCCCCTACGATGTTACGTGATTTCGATGGGTGAGGTTTTCATCCTCATGGACTTTTACAATCCCTAGCCATTCAGTTGGGTGGAAAAACTATTACTGTTGATNTCTTGGATGAGGGAGCCTCTACTTGTGTCATGTCTTTAGCCTATTGGAAAGGCTTAAAATCACCTGCCCTTAACAAATCCCCTACGATGTTACGTGATTTCGATGGGTGAGGTTTTCATCCTCATGGACCTTTACAA
The DNA here is from genome assembly GCA_032191745.1 of Picea mariana. NCBI lineage: Eukaryota > Viridiplantae > Streptophyta > Pinopsida > Pinales > Pinaceae > Picea > Picea mariana. The sequence goes on along the minus strand of JASDQU010013402.1, from coordinate 231,176 downwards.
TCCCTAGCCATTCAGTTGGGTGGCAAAACTATTACTGTTGATGTCGAGGTGGTCGATGCCCCCCTCAATTACAACCTACTACTTGGAAGAAGTTGGTTCTACGCTATGACTGCCTTCGCCTCGTCAGTGTTTCGATGTGTGCAATTTCCCCATCAAGGCAAAATTGTCACTATTGATCAACTAGATTTCTGTACACCCGACGCTCGTGCCCCTATCACCAACACCATTCCTTTTTTGGGAGACCACCCAGTTACGTATGAAAGCATTGGTGTTGGATTATTAAAAGATTCTAGCCTTATGGGTACCTTCCCTACACCACTTCCACCCACCACACATCATATTTCCACCGTCAATATGATTTCGACTATGACTTATCAATATTTGGAATCATCTGACCCGTGGATTGTGCCTAGTCCCATGGAATTCGATGTGCTCGGTGACACCATGCCACTTAGACTAGCCAAGGCCGCATACAGTGCTATTCAATCTACTTCTCCCTCTTTGGACAACCCACATTTATTTTCACCTGATGCCTACTCGATGCCTTCATGGTTGGACTCCCTATCATCTACAATCGATTACATTTCCCAAATTTTCCCTTCCGACGAATCTATAATGGAAATGCTTAGTATTGACGATGTACCTTGGGATGATAACCATCATCGATCCTCTTTTCTTCCTCCTCTGGAAGAAATTTACAAAGACATACACTCTGTCTTCCCTCCTGATGTTACCGATGCTCCGCAATCTCCCATCCTCATACAAGATACTCTTTCTAAGGGGAATATGGGTAATATCTCTACTACGATCATTATCGATATTTTGATCAAAGAAGGCATTGTGGAAAACATTAACCTTGGTGCTAATTGCACACCCGAAGAAGTGGTATCTTATACCGCTCTGTTTAAATAATTTTGTGATGTCTTCTCTTAGAGCTATGAGGAAATGCCAGGGATTGACCCTTCGATCGTCGTGCACAAAATCAAGACTTACCCTAGTGCGAAAATTGTTCGACAGAAACTCTGCCCAGTTCATCCCAAGAAAATCGCAGCTATAAAGGCAGAAGATGAGAAACTTTTAAAATATGTCTTTATCTATCCCATCCCTTTAACAGAATGGGTTTCCAAACTTGTTTCGGTTGCCAAAAAATAATGTACCATCCGTGTCTGTGTTGACTATCGGGATCTCAATAAGGCTTGTCCAAAGGACAACTACCCTACACCCTTCATCGACTAGATCATTGATAATTGCACTAGGAGCGTAATCTTCTCCTTCATGGATGGTTTTTCTGGGTATAACCAGATTGAAATTTTACCTGTTGATCAACATCAGACCACCTTTATCTGCCCATGGGGAAATTTCGCCTATCGAAAGCTACCTTTTGGTCTCAAAAATGCTGGTGCTACTTTCCAGCGGGCCATGTCGTACGCTTTCCACGATATCAAGCATATTGCAGAACCTTACCTCGACGACTTACCTGCCCACTCATCCAATTGATCAGATCATGTTGATCACTTACGGGCTATTTTTCTTCGATGTCAGTTTTACCGTATCTGCTTGAACCCACATAAGTGTATTTTTGCTGTCAAATCCGACCGACTCCTTGGTTTTGTTGTCTCCAAAGATGGGATTCAGGTAGATCCCTTAAATATTAAGGCTATTCTGGCCTTACCTCCACCTACCAATTTGACCCAACTCCAAATTTTTCAAGTAAAAGCAAACTTCCTTCATCGTTTCATTTGCAACTACGTTGAGATAACTAAAGGATTCATGCAATTGTTGTAGAAAAACACCCCTTTCATCTGGGATGACATCACTCAATGATCGTTTGATGCTCTCAAGCATGCCTTGACCCACGCACCTTTGTTGCATCCTCCAGAGTATGCAAAGGACTACATCCTTTACTTAGTTTCCTCCACTTCCACTATTGCAATGGTGTTAATTCAGGAGGACCCCAATGGTGAGGAACATGTGATCTATTACATGAGAAAGAGTCTATCTGGACCCGAACTCTGAAATTCACATGTAGAGAAACTGGCTCTAGCAGCCTCCATTGTTGTCCAGATATTTTGCCATTACATCCTACTATGCACCACCACTGTGATTGCGGACTCAAACCCCATGTACCACGTCTTGACGCGTCAAGTGCTTGGGGGAAAATACTCTAAATGGATCGTCATCCTTCAGGAATTCGATCTTGAATTTGTGAAGTCCAAAGCCAAAAAGTCCCTGGTGTTTGTGGAGCTCATCTGCGATCTCCCCCATGCTGATGAAGATATCGAACCCAAAGATTCTCTCCTTGATGAAACTTTTTTCCTCATCAGCACCTCTGATCCTTGGTATGGAGACATCCTCCTTTATCTCCAAACCCAATTATTTCATCCTAACACTTCCCATGAAGAGCGTCGACGTATTCACCACCATTCTCGTCGTTATCTTATCATTGACGACACCTTGTATCGCCGTGGTATTGATACTATCCTTCGACGATGTTTGATTCATGCAGAAGATGAACACATTCTAAATGACTGTCACCTTGGAGCCTATGGCGGTCACCTTTCTGGGGTGGCCACAGCCCAAAAAATCCTACGTGTTGGATTTTTTGGCCCTCAATTTTCAAAGATTGTATTGAGGCAATCAAAAAATGCCCACCCTGCCAAGTTTTCAACAACAAGGCACGAACCCACCCTATTATCGCCATCGACCCCTTTGCAAAGTGGGGTATAGATTTCATGCAATGTAAGCCTACTGCAGCTGGGGGGCACAGTTATATAATCATCGCCATCGACTACTTTACAAAATGGGCTGAGGCTATGCCTACCTTTCTGAACGATGGTCGTACCGCAGCTTTGTTTCTTTTTAACCACATTATAACTCATTTTGGTGTACCACACGCCATTGTCACCGATCACGGTGCACACTTTAAGAACCAGCTGATGAGTGAATTGCATGCCAAGCTGGGTTTTCACCATGAAAACTCATCCCCATACTATCCTCAAGCCAATAGACAAGTTGAGGCCATCAACAAGGTCCTCAAAACCATGATTCAATGCATGGTAGGGGAAAATNATTTTCACCGATCACGGTGCACACTTTAAGAACCAGCTGATGAGTGAATTGCATGCCAAGCTGGGTTTTCACCATGAAAACTCATCCCCATACTATCCTCAAGCCAACAGACAAGTTGAGGCCATCAACAAGGTCCTCAAAACCATGATTCAATGCATGGTAGGGGAAAATAAGACATCCTGGCATCTACAACTTTTCTCCTCTCTCTGGGCTTACCGTACCTCCATGAAAACCGCAATTGGATTTACTCCTTTCGAGTTAGTATATGACATCGAAGCCGTTTTACCAATCGAGTGTGAGATTCCATATTTGAAACTTAAAGTAGAATTCCTACCCCATTCTTATGCTGAAGAAGAACGTTTCTTATATCTATCCAAATTGGATGAAACACGTCGTGATGTTGCTCTCGTTAATGAGGCACATCAGAAACGGATAAAAAATCGATATGACAAATCCGTCCATCCTCGCACTTTTGCAGAAGGAGACTTAGTCCTCGTCTATGACCAGGATCATGACAAATTAGGGACAGGTAAGTTAGAACCTCTGTGGCATGGCCCTTACATTGTGAAATGTGTTCTACACAGAGGCGCCTACGAGTTATTCGATTATGATGGAATTTCCCTAGGGGAACCCTGGAATGGGCTTTACCTTAAAAAGTACTATGCCTAGATCACCTAGCATGTGTACGTTGTACATTATTGTATTTTAGTTTGGTGTGTCTATTTATTTTGCGTGCTCGAGTCTTTACCTTTGCCACTCATAGCTATGCCTTGTGTTTTCATGTGCAGATGACGTCTTCCTTTCCTATCTTTGTCGGGTTTGCAGATGGTGCTACTCGACACACCTGGAACATTGCTTCGGCAACATGGGTTATTTACCAATTTGACAAGGTGGTGAGTTCAGGAGGTATTTTCTTAGGACCAGCGACTAATAACATGGCAGAATACCATGTTGTCATCGGACTTTTGACCCAAGCCTCCTCTCTAGGTATCTCTTGTATCATTGTTAACCTAGACTCACAACTCATGGTCTATCAACTCAATCGTATCTACGCTATTCGTAATCCTATCCTGCTACATCTCCACCTACAAGTTCGTTGTCTTGAACGAATGTTTGATTACATCGAATATAGACATATTCCAAGAGAACTCAACAATGTTTCAAATTCGTTAGCTAATTACATCATGGATCGGTATCTCGCCCACAGATAAGGTTTCATGAAGGAAAACAAATTGTACATCACATGTAAATTAAAACACATCACATTAAAGGCATCATCATGTACAAATCATTTGGCACTGTAAAAAATCAGAATTGTATATATATACATAGAAGGACTGAAAATGTTTTGATTACATCAAAAAAGTATTTGGAAGAGAAAAATTTTGGGTCTTTACACCCATACAACATCGTCTGACAAGTCATACAAAATATACAATCACCGAAGAGACTCTAATCTCTCTGCACTGCATTGTTCTCAGAGTAACATATCACTACGCGTGCTACGCGTCTCACTAGAGAATTAACATTCTCTGGCACTCCCATAGTGTGCCTTTGTAGATGTAAAGGAACTTCTCCCCTCCATAAAGGATGAATGCCCATCGTGAGGCCTTGAAGGTTTCTTTCAACCTCCCGGAGAACTATCACAGGTGCCCCCAGATCTTCTGCAACCGGAGCACGCCCACAATGTCCTGGTATCAGTATCTCAGTTGGGCGCACTGCTCCCTTGTCTACATGTTGAAAACAATACATCCATTAAAAACTCTTCTACGTACCCCCAAAAAAATATATACATTAAAAACTTAAAAAACAAAAACTAGACAAGGTGTTGCTTAGTCTCTCACCTGACGCATCCCAATCTTCCCCTACTGGTAGAATCAAATCCATGCTCCCGCGGAAGTCCACATCGGCATATGGGAAGTCATCTATCCAAAGATACTGACATCTCAGCCAAGCAAAGAAGTCACCGGTGAAACGGAACTCTGACTCTGCCACTAGTCTCAGAGAAAGACTAGTTCACTGCTCCATCCGTGGTTCTTCCACTGGCTGTACCACCAATGCAATATGAGGTTTCATCTGGGGGATGCGCTCTAAGAAAAATGATACCAACAAAGCGCCGTATCCGAACTGTTTCTGCCCCATCCTACACCACGAAACCTGTTCCTTCACATTCTGAAGGAACCCTGCGCTCCAGTTAAACAGTGTTGGCTCCAAACACTGTATGCCATAAGCTACCTGTGATATCGATGCCAGATGTGCACTAGTTCTTCCTGTCACACTCATGATGGAAAACAAAATAGATCGAAGGGGTAACTCTCAGATATCCTTGATAGGGATTCTACCCCCCACCAATCTTTCTCCTTGAACACAATGACGTGCCAGATACACGCCCACTTGCTTAGGAAGCGCCCTCTATCTGGAAAAAGATATAGGAACCCCTCTCTTCAAGAGGCCAATCAAGAAATATATGTCTTCCAACTCGATGGTTAGAAGTTGTGTTCCAATCCAGAACCCTTGCTCCACGACATCCCACAAGCTGATTATGTGCTCAAGTAGAAGAATCTCCTTCTTCATCTTTTGCAATTTGAAAATTTTCAGTAGGCCACAAGCTCTCAACGCAGCCCATGTACGAGAACTCCGCAAAGCAGCCAAATCATCGATGTCATGCTCTCCTTCTTTCCACTCGATCATGGTCGCCGAAATCACCTACAAAAAAAAAAAAAAAAAGAATTTCATTATTTCAATTTTTCGGCAATTTTGAAAATTTCTTAAGCAATTTAAGAACATGAAATCTAATGCCCACACTATTCGAAAAAGACCACGCCCTCTTTTTATCCCTCAACAATCATCACGCAACAACAAAACGTTTTTAAATAAAACTAATTTTCATAATGGTTGCGTGGGCATGTTTTTGAGTTTTCTATGGATTCTTTCACAAAAACGACCCATCCACCCAAGTGTCAAGGCGTTGGCATCTTTGCTATCACCTTCTAAACACGTTTTTGCAAAAGAATGTCCTTTACCCATTGTTTTCATTAGAGGCCGATTTGATCTTTTTTGGAGCGACTTAGGGCTTCGTTTTTTAATCTAAATATTGCTATGGAAATAAATATTGAACCATGTAATTGAAAGAAAGGGAGATGAATATCTACCTGGTCCAAACGGTGAGAGAAACGGTCAACCGTAGCTCCAGTATCAAGAAAAACAAGATCCAACTCCAAAGCGAGAATCTCCACTGCTACAAATCCTTATGCAAAATGAAATGGTAAATGAAATTTTTATTGTATCACTATTTATAAATTTCCATTTTTTATAAGGTATAGTTATTTGTGGGTTTCTTTGATAATATAATGGCTTCACTAAACCTTTGGATTCTAGTTTTGACACTACAGGTTTCAAAGCAGTTCTGATCGATTATTTACCTTGTCACATTCATGAGCATAGTCTTAGTTCGTTCTCAAGCTTGAGAATATAAGAACACACCGGGTAAACTTTTATCTCTTTTTCGGACCCGTATGAACACATAAAAAAGGAAACCCCTGGAGTCATCTTTAAACTCTTTTCAGACTCTCTAAATATGAAAAGATTGTCGAGTGATCTTGCTTCCTTTCATGCTCATTAAAAGGTTCAAAAGGGCGTCTTTCGAGTGGTAGTTTATCTCTTTTTCGGCCTCGTGAGACTAACTGTATGAAAGAGAGAGTTCTCTTTTAAGTGTTTTTCCAAACTCTATAATCATGAAAAACCTTCAAGTTTTCTGTCTTTGGACTCGCTAAAACAAACATCAACAGTCCCATACGGGACCAAACCCTTACTTCTTCCAGGTCGTTAAACAAAGGAAGAGGAACTTACCGAAGGTGAGTTATATCGAGCATGTTTTACCCTCCTCGAGCTCGTTAAATTAAAAAGAGGTACTCAACTATCTGGATGGGGGAAAATTTGAAAGAAGCAAGCCAAGCAGTCTCTTGAGAACATTACCAAGTAACTCTTAGAGTTTCCCTTGAACACGACACTTTGTCTTTTTCACACATTCTAATCCGCTCAACCTCTGCGCTGAACCAATCCTTTGAGTTTCTTTCGCTCCTTTGGGTCACCTGAAGTAAGTCACAGCATCCACTACATCATAAAGTTTTGGTCCATCTCATGTTTCTGCTATTGTGCCTCAGTGTTCAAGGGAAGTATCCGCCTCGAGAGTCAACCATCACAAATATCTTGTCTCAATACCCGTGTCAGTTCATGTTCATTTGATCTACCAATTACATCTCTATGTCTGTTTCGTGTCATTGATGGGGGATACATTAAGGTCCTACTTCGATGAGCCTATTCCTGTTGACTTCAACACATTATCCGGGAACTAGGCTTAGAAATCAGTTAGTACTTTGGGACCTGCATGCCTCAATGGCAAGCCTCCTCATATCCGACAGTGGGTTTACATCATTGACCTATGATCAAATGATTCCACAGATGTTTGACTCCATCTCATCCATTCACATTCGTTGGAATGTACTAGAGTACCTTGGGAATCATTGACATTAATGGTGATCTCCCTCGCGCTTGTTAACAGTTTACATCATTCACTGGTAATCAAGTGGTTTCTGCCATGTTCGACATCAGGAAATCTATTCACATGGTTTGATTCTTACATCGGGATCAGTAAGAAGACCCTGGGTTGAGTGATCACTCTGATATATACTTTGCCCAGGTTGCGAAGGATTTTCTCTTGAACAATGACACATATACTGTTACATAGATCCACTTTGTATTGGTCATGGCTATGTCTTGTCATCTCGTAGATCCACTGTGTATTCTTTGTGGATACGATCAGTTTAGGTCATGTATAGATCCACACTGTATCATCGGTGGTTATACCTTTTTATCAATACAATTATGGATCCACAGTGTATTTTATGGCGGCCATATTTTTCAACTCTTGATCACCCAAGCATAGGTATGCCTGCCTTGGGTTTGAAACATGTCATGATATTTGTTGGATGTTTGTGTGCAGCTTTTGTCAAGTTCTCTGCATCTATACCCTTGCTTGAAAGTCTACAAAGCATTTAAGTTATCAGTTCTTGTCTTCTAACTTCATACTTTGGGGGGGAATATATTACACATCAACATTACTCACTTTGATAAGTGTCACAAGTGTCGCATGTTCCTCACAACTGTCGCAAGTGTCGCATTTTGTTCACAAGTGTCACAAATGTCAAACAAAGCATACTGCCATGATGACGACACTAAGGAGACACTTAGAATACCTCAAACACCTAATTTGGAGGAATAGGGATGGTTAACTGAAGTCACGTATTTCTTGCCACCTGAAAGAAGCTCTCAAACTAAGGTTTTAAGGGAGAGCGCTCCCCTATCTCACCCTTAGGAGCGTTGGCGCTCCCCTATAAGGTGATAGGGAGAGTTATAGCACCAAACTTCCCCTATGAAGGAGAACTACAAATATTTAGAGCGTTGGCGCCCCCCTTGAGCCTACTAGGGAGCGCTATAGCGCCCTGATGCCCCTTTTGAGGGAGCGTTGTCTAATCTGGGCAGCAGTTGATCTGTTGAGGAGAATAAGGGGAGGATATTTCAATCTTGGAAGGCAGTTGCATTTGAATTCCTGGTTCAGTCATGATCTTAGGAGAAGATCCTTGGTTCAAGGAGGGAAATCCTCAACTTACCCTAAAGATACCTCAAGAGGTTAAGCCTCTCTAAACCTATAAAAACAGGCTCTATCATGGTGGAAACGAGGAAGAATTGGAAGCATGAAACCTATGATCTCATAGGAAACACACAATGAACTGGAGGAAAGTAATCAGTAAAGTTGTTGTCTTCCGGATCGTGGATCTTTTGAGCAAGGGTTAAACAAAGGGGACTTGACGAAGTTGTCGCATTCACATCTATGGTTGTAAGCTACTTCTGTCATTGTCCTCATTAATATGACACGCTTGGCCTGTTTCTTTCTAGTTTGTGTTTAATTGCACATGAAATTATCTCTGATAGATAGATCTATTTCAAGATAATATCAATAGAGTAGGAAGTGGTTGTACTATTGTTTGTCTACAGGTCTCATCGAGGAGCGAAAGATTGGATCTCATCTCGGAGTGTGCAGGGACAAATGTCGATAAAAGGTACTTCTCTTCTCCTTCCTTCTCATGAATTAGTTTGTATAGATCTGAAAGGAAGTCAGTGTCCACGTTAAGCATCTTCTGTGTTGAGAGTTGAGAGTCTAGCTCTCAAGAGGAGATCTACCTGTCCGCAGGGATATTTTCCTTCAACAACAATCTCATGTTGTTTTTTTATCTATGGCTGAACCAAATTTTTTCGATGAAGCCAGCTAGCATGATGATTGGATTAGAGCTATGAATGAAGAGCTTGATCAGATTGAGAAGAACAATACTTGG
>JASDQU010013402.1:190498-210735 GCA_032191745.1 Picea mariana | reverse complement strand
TCTTGAGTATAATATACTACTCACGTGTACTTTATTCTATAAGATAGTAGCAAGTGTATCATTTGTCTTTAGGTTCTTACACTTTCCTCATCAAGGGGAAATACTATCGATCAACTTTCATTTTGTACCTTAGACCTTAGATCCAATGCAATTTGTGATGTACCCTTTGTTGGTGATTCTCAGAATGCTTACATGATTGTTCGTGTGGGGATGTTTACAGACTCTTTGTTGATGGTAACTCTTCCCCTTCCCTAAAAATTTATCCTATCCATATGATTTTGTATTTTACCTATGGATCCCTCAGGTCATCAAATCCTTTGGTGGTGCCTCATCCTGAGGATGTCAAATCTTACAAATCTAGTATACCTCTCACTATAGTCAATATTCCTAGAAGTATATCCATTCAATTTCTCCTAAGCCTGATCTATATATCCAATGGGATGTGGGCTCCGATCAATATCTAAGGCCTTCTTGGGCTATCAATCTTCTTATTTCTTCACATGATTTCCTCAATATAAAACCTCCTTTTGATGAAACCATCATGGCCATGGCTTCACCCGATAGGCCATGGGATGATATGCACCATCATGCATCATTTCTTCCCCATTTGGAACAACTAGATGATGACATTAAAAATCCTATTTCCTCTAATCATATTCAATGGTCCCAATCTCCCATCTTGAAAAAAGATGTATTTTTAAAAGGGAATTTTTCTAACATTTTGAAAACCATTCCCATTGAAATTTCCTAGAATCTCGGTGTTGTGGAACACATCCTAATAGGTGCTGATTTTTCTCATTTTGATATTGAATTTTATATGACCCTATTTAAATAATTTTGTGATATATTTTCTTGGTTCTATGAATAAATGCTTAGAATTTACCCCCATATTGTTGAGCATGAGGTTAAGACGTATGATAGAGCCAAGATGGTATGGCAGAAACTCTGGTCATTCAACCCAAAGAAAGATGATACCATCAAGGTGGAGGTTGAAAAGATTCTTCATGAACAGTTTATTTATTCAATTCCTTTGATGGAATGGGTATCCAATCTCATTCCAGTTGCTAAGAAACATGGTACCATTAGGGCCTGTGTAGATTATATGGATTTGAACGAAGCATGTACAAAGGATAACTATCCTTCCCCAATCATTTATTATATTATCGATGAATGTGTCGAGAGTGAAATATTCTCATTCATGGATGGTTTCTTTAGATATAATCAAATATAGATCAAACTGGAAGATCAACATAACACTACCTTCATTTGTCCTTGGGGTACTTTCGCTTACCAAAATTTTCCATTTGGTCTTAAAAATTTCGGTGCTACTTTTCAGTGGGCCATGCAGTATGTGTTTCATGACATAAAACATATCGTAGAGGAACAATTAGATTATTTGTTTGCTTGTTCCAAGCGATATGAAGATCATCTAAGTCATTTGACAGTTGTGTTTACCCAATGCCAATACTATAATACCCATTTGAACCTACATAAGTGTGTCTTTTGTGTGGTGTCTGGGATATTGCTAGGCTTCATCCAAAGAAGGGATCATGGTTGATCTCTTGAAGGTTGAGGTGATAGTCAATATTCCTCCTCCTAATACTATTATCTGACTTCTTGCATAGACTAATTGTCAATTATGTTGATATGACTAAAGTTTTTGTGCACTTATTAAAGAAATGTGTACCTTTTATGCGGGATGAACAAGCCCAGATGTCATTTGATTCCTTGAAGAAGGCCTTGATGTAAACTCCCTTATTGAGCCCTCTTGACTATGATCAAGACTTTCTTATCTATATCATAGCCTCCGAATACCATCAGAATGGTGCTCGTCCAAGAAGATGATGTGAAAAATGAACACATTATTTACTATCTTAGCGAAGGACTTCCAGGTTGATAGCTTCAATACTCTCACATAGAAAATTTGTCCCTAGCAACTGTACATGTTATCCCAACGATTATGATATTATATACTCTTGCAAAAAACCACTGTCATTTCCAATGCCAACCAGATGCAACACATATTGATTTGTCATATCATTGGGGGAAAATAATCAAAGTGGATTCTGATCCTGCAAGAGTTCGACTTGGAGTTCATATCTTCCAAGTTCAAGAAATCCTTGGATTTCACTGATTTGATGTCTGAACTTCCCCGAGTTGATTATATATGAACCCATGTTTAATGAATCTGTTTGAGAAAAATCGAGACTAGGGTTATTGGAAGTTACCAACAAAAAGTATCATTGTAGTCTAGGAATGTTGGCATATTCAACCTTTCTCAAGGGAAGGAGGTCTCACCCGAAGTGTAGCCAAGACTTGTATGATGAAGGGGTTTATAGAGAACACAACATAAGATATATATTTACAACACTTAGAACCATGGCTTAACCATAGATATTAAGTTGCGATAGCATTCAAATAGCACCAAGGAAGAGATAAGAAAATATATAATAGAACTGCAAATCCATTCATAACATAATAGATAACCATAAATAAAAAATTTAAGGCTCTGAATCATATCATTTTAATATCAATAGAAATAGAAAAAAATCATACAACATGGAAATGATAGATCACCATTCAAAATAAATAGATATTCAACACCTCATCTCGCACCACAAGATCTAATTCCTCATAACCCATTACAGACTCTGGACTCACCATAGTTACAACAACAATACCAACACCAAACCAAACCCGACACTAGTAATAAGAACATTATCCTTTTCTCTTTGCATTGTTATTTTATTTATACTTGCACACCTTTAACAGAGTCGATTGACTAAATCAAATATTCTTTTGTTCATGCCTGGTATTCCTTTGATATGCCTACAATATTACTATTTTCGCCTCTTTAGAAGCTTTCAACCATCGCGTGATTCTTTTGACTTCTTCCCGCTACTTAATCATACTTATCGCTTCATCCAAAAACAAAAGGCCCGACATGCCCCGACCACAATTGTTGATTCGCCCCAAGTCAACCTTCCACTTCTTTACTAGGGCCATTTTTAAATGAAGAGCTCAACTCTAGTATAATATGTAAGGCTTGCTAGTGGAAACTTTCATGTTATTTCAAGTGGTCTTTCCACTTGCAGACCAAAATAGATACACCTGCAACAAATTCTTTCATAGAAGCTACAATGGGATCTTAAGGTTTGGTGGCAAGAAGAATATCACATTCTATGTCTACCATGGAATTCACTTGATGGAGTCTTAACATATGCAGTCAGGACTATAGCCTTAAACTATCGGAGCTCTTTCTTGGTAGTTTTCACAGCTTCAAACAATGCATCAATCCTATTATCAACTTCTTGAATCTCATGGAACTTATCTTGTTGTGCAATGGGATTTTTTATTGTTTGTCCCTCCACATTCATATTTTTTATTTGAACTCTTAATTCCTTAGCATGCTTGTTCCTTCACTCCAACAGGCCAACCCAATCATTGATCATAGTTAAAATTTGGTTGCACTCTCTAGTTTTTCTATGAATGGAAGACCGAATCGAATCCCCTTCCACAACCACTTGCATAATTTTCTCTAGCATAGCATTGGGATTATCCTATTCCTTTAGCCGAATTGCATCCATTTGTTGTTGTGGGTTGTTTGTCTTTTTACAATACCCTGGTTTTGAGTCTCCGAATTAATAATGTATTTTGTTTATTTGATGAAATGTTGAAGTGCCTAAACAATTGAAAAGGGGAAAGAGTGCCTAGGAAATGTAATACTTTGATAATTATTAATAATAAAATACATCTTTGGTTTCTAGAAAGACAAGGACAAGAGTTATAGGGAGCTATGATTCCATGAGAGAGGGGGAAAATATTAGGGGCTAAGCATTTACATTTTTAAATTAATTTTGTTCTACCCACCTTGGAATTTTTGGAGAGAAAGAGGGGGTTGCATGAGCTTCTTGGGGGAATCCCACATTATGTTTTTGATATTTAATCCTTGCTCTTCGTTGTCTTTGGGTTGGCCATTTCATTGTGAACCAAATTGATTTTTGGAGCTATCCCTCTCAAATTCACTCTGTTTCTCATTCTTGGTTATGCATGGGGAAAGGAAATGAATTATGGAAGGAGGGCAACCATGGATGGTTGTATGTAATTAATTATTGGTCATCCTAGGAGGGAATGGATGCATGTGGGCATGAGAATAATGGAAGTTGGGAGAGAACTATCCATAGTTGAGAATCTTGGGAGTTTCTAACATTGAGATTTCCTTATCAGAAGCGTCGGAGCCCTGAAAAGAGGTGGAAAACCTTAGGGACTATATGGCAGTGAAGGAGTTTCATTTTATTTGGGTAGTTAAAGCTGAGGGGAAAGAGAACTGGTGAACTAGATTTGTTGTGTTTGTGAGAAACCTGTGAGAGATTGATTGTTGACTGGTTTGGGAAGTTGAGAGTCAGTGTAAGACATGTCCTTATGGATTCATAGCCCTGGCTCAAGGGTGACCTATTTTTGAGACTTGGAACAATAGTGTCTAATGTTGGGTGGAATCCCCTTGGTCTACATCCAGTTGGTGATTGGTATTGTTAAAGATAAGTTCTCTTGGTCATGTTTTTCTCTACTTATATATATTTATTTATGTTGTTTATTGATTATTAACTATGAGTTATGTATTTATAATGGGCATTCTTCCTAGTTATTGATGTGTATGGAATACGGTTCATTTCTTTCATGGTATCATGAATGTTGATGAATGCATGTGTATATTTAATGCTTCTTTATATAATTAATTGGTATAAAAAATGTGAAATATCCTAAGAGGGATAATCTAGAGGTACTCTGGCAGTGGGTACGGTTCAAATCAGAGCATATAACAATTTTTTTTTGTTTTTTTTATCTGGGTACGTTACAAAGTGGTATCATAGTTGTAGCTTACAACATTGGGCTTTCAAGGGCCTACAACATGAGATGAAAATAGTGTTTGGATGAGTTCTTGAAGTGAAATTAATAAATTTCTATGGACAACGATGGAGGGAGAGTTTTTGTGGTTTAAACTCAACTCTTTAGCCCTGGAAACCATACTTAGGCAATTCCTCATGGTCCTATATTTCCATCGATCCCTTTCTTGCTCAATTTGGGCATCAGAAATGATAGACCTGCCTTCAAATAAAACCAACGCTCAACCACCATAGTTTCGGCCTCCCCGAAAGTTCTCCACCATTGATCTATGAGTGGGCATTAAATTCTTTATCCCACCAGCATGGGAAATTTTTCTAATGAAGGGTTTATAATAAAAACCAACCCTTAGTTATTTTTGTGTGAAAATGGAGTCACAGAACCATTTGGAGGTACACACCATGTAAACTTTTGGCATGGTGGATCGAACCGGATCAGGGTCGAGAATGGATGCAAGCTTGAATGCATAAGCTCGGTTTGTCGATGAGTTGGTGCCCTGATAGGCTATACTAGATTGGAGCCTATTGAAGACAGTTGGATTGGTATTGATCCCTAGTTCCTTGGTGGTCCGTTGTTTAGGTCGAATTGGACCAAAATCAACCGGGGGAGTCGAATGGAGGACTTTCACAAGGTGCTCAATGGGTCAATGGCTCAGTAGGCTGGTGGGACCGGTGGTCGGACTAGACTGTTATTAGATCACGGGAGTGTGTGGAACTTGAGTCTGGTGGGTTGGCGCCTTGATGGGACTGTGGCCCGATGGTCGGATCATACTGGAGTCAATCGGGAAGTCAGATCGAATACTTTTGGGGGAGATGATATCCAATATGCCGATGGGTCAATATCCTGATGGTCCATTGTCCCAAATACCAAATATCGTAAGGGTTTAAGTATTGTTGTGGGTATTTTACAGATACCCGATACCATGGTGGGTCAATGCCCCATTGCAACGTCATCTACCATGTCATAGCCACATCAACACCACATCAATGCCACGTAGGAAAATATTGTCCATAAGTTTCAAAAAAAAAAATGAGTCCAAAGTCATTTTATTATTTTTGGCCATAATTGGAATAGATAAAGTCAAATTTGGATGAAACTTTTGGATTTTTTCCATAGAGAGAAGATCTACAAAAGTGTCAGAGAGTGTCACTATCCATTTATGCTTGTATTTGTCAAAAATTATAAAATAGTGGTTTTTAAAGATCTAGGTCCAAATCATTGGAAGAGGCCCATATTTAGCTTAAAATCTTGGAGAGAGACCATAAAGAATACATGGAAATAACCCATGAAGTAACTGAATAAATTCTAAGGGGATTGGAATAAAATAATAAGAAGCTTGAAAATAGAAGTGCAGAGTTATAAAGAATAAAATAATAAGATGATGAGAGAACATAATCAAATAATGCTCAAATGATGCAAATCCTAAATCAGTTTCTTAGGCAAGGGAAGAATGGATCATACTCAAGATAGAAATAAGAAGGTAGACACCATGAAGGAAGAGATAACTATGGAAGAGACAATCATTCAAGAAGTGATAGTATAACTCATAAACATCACTTACCTCCTTACGTAGCAAGGAAAGTTTATGCATCYGAAGATTCCATAAGAAATCCAGAAGTGTATCTTGTTAAGCACCAAAGAAGAAGACATGAATTGGATAATTTGCAAGGAGAGTTGAGGTAGCTTAAGACACCATCATGTGATGGTGAAAGAGAAAGGTAAGATGATGTTGAAGCATGCTTGCTAGGAATCGGGAAGTAATTTTAGTTGTACAACTACTCCTCCAATATAGAAGCCAGAATTGCCACATACCATTTGCATGGAAAAGCTGCTATGTGGTGGGAAGAATTGAAGAAAGTGAATCACATTGATGAGAGTAGAATTACATGGAAGAAATTCACGAGATATTTTCAGAAGGAGTACCTTTCAGAGAACTTCTATGAAAAGAAAATGCAATATTTATTTGAACTCGTGTTCGGAAGCATGACTAAGGAAGAATATGAAAATAATTTCTTGGGATTGTTGAAGTATGTGGGGTTTATAAAGGATGAGATGGTAAAGATACAAAGGTTTTTGAGAGGAATGCCATCTTTTTATAAATAAAAGATTCAATATGATGAGCCCAAAAATTTGATAGAGACCATTAGAAAGGCTAAGTACCTATATGAGAAAGGAAAGGACAAATAATCTTTGCAAAAGTATTGGAGGGATAAGAATAAGGAGAAATATGATCAGAGAAGGAAGGGATTCAATCCCCCTTTCAATGGAAACAACCCTAATAAAAATCAACAAGATCATACTACTAAGGATGAATCCAATAAAGAAGAATCCTTGGGAAAAGGGGGAAGACTACCAATCCAATGATGGGTATGAAAAGAAGACCAAATGTACAAGGATTTTCCTCACAGAGGAGATCAAACAAATACTATGCACAACATCCAAGAAGCCTCTTCAATAGAAGACATGGGTAGGAGTATTCCAAGAATATAAGCATCCTTAGAAGATTGAAAATAAGAATACCAATTAAATATGATCGAAGTGGAAGATAATATCCTTAATCATCATTCTATTATTTTAAGTGATTCTGGAGAAAGCCATTGTTACATTGATCCTAAAATAGTGGAAAAATTAAATTTGGAGACAAGTGAGATTGAAAAATCAAGTTTGGTTCAACTAGCCACTAGAACCAAAAGAAGGATCAATGAGAGTGTTATAGGTTGTCCAATAAATCTGGATGGAGTGAGTACTAATGTTGATATGAATATTATTATATTACGATATTATGATATCATAATTGGAATGGATTGGTGTAATGTACCCATCCACCCCTGGTCAGGCACGCTACCTCAAGAACTCTACTCAAAATTTAAATTTAAATTTTGATGTCGTTTAATTATTAAAGAAGCATGAAAGAAACATGATAGYAACACATGAAATAAATAAAGATTCATGATACAGTGTAAAGAATGTTTAAACATGCCATGCATAACAATAACGAACACGCATGCATGATATAACATACGAATCTTAGAGATAATAATTCATACACAACGAAAATAAATATAGTGTAGAGAAACACATGATAGAGAGCACTTATCTTAAAAAAAATGGTTCACCAATTGGTTGTAGACCAAGGCCGTTCCACCCAACCGTAGACACTATTGTTCCAAGTCTCAACAACAATGTCACCCCTGAGCCAGGGCTATGAATCCATAAGGACAGTTTGAGGGTGCCACTCAGCTTCCCAAACCAGTCAGCACTTAAGCCCTCACAATATTATCAACACACACAACAATCCAAGTATACCATCTCTCTTCTATCCAACATGCACAACCCAAGAGAATGGACCCCTTTCTCTGCCACACACTCCATTAGGTTTTCCACCTCATTCTAGGGCTCTAGTGCATATCATCAATAATTTCCATGCTAGGACTCTCAAGATTCACAGTTGTGAGCACAACTTAACACAAGAAAATGTATCTCAGACATGCAGGCATTAATCCATGGCTGGAATACACCAACAATCATTACATCCAACAAAACAATGGCTCATCTCCAACGATTAATTTTTCCTTCCCAAACCAAGATCAAAATGAATGAGGAATGATGAATTGGTGAAAGAGTGAATGGAGAGAGAGAACATAATGAAAGGTGTGAACCATGAACAATGAGAGAACCCCCAAACAACCCAAAGATGGGTTTATGTATTTCTTGGAAATAAATATCCACATGGACTTCCCCCAACAAGATCATGTAATTGATATTCTCCATTAAAACCAAAATGGGTAAATAAATATAAAATAAATATGTATCCCCTCAAGCCCCCTCTCTTGTGGAATCATAGCCCCCTATAACTCATGTCCTTGTCTTCCTTACATCAAGTGATGTATTTTATTATTAATAATTATCAAAACATTACATTTACTAGGCACGTTGGCCTCTTTTAATTGTTTGGGCACTTTGGCTTGTCATAAATTAACAAAATATATTATTTAATATGGGGTCTCAAAACTAGGGTATTACATTCCCCTCTCCCTTATTTTGTCACTTTCCTCAGTGCATGCACAAAACATAAATCAAAATTTCAAAATTTATTCAAAACGTTGTGGGTACTCTACCCGCATGGCATCTTCATGCTTCTAAGTAGCATATTCAGGACCGTAATAGGTCCACTGAACCTTTACCGGCTCTATAACTCAATTCCGAAGCATTTGACTTTTTTGTCCAATATGTGAACTAGTTGGACCGGAAATTCTCCCTCTTTCTCTACCTGAATCAGATTCCAATCAATAACATGGATAGGATCATGTACATATATTTTTAGGAAACAGACATGAAATACATTATGCACATTCATGGAAGAAGACAATGCAAACATGTATGAAATTGGCCCTATTATGTCCAATATCTCAAATGGACCACATAATCTGGTTGTTAACTTTGTACAACTACCCAAATTCAATGAGCTCTTCTTGGGCTTCACTTTTAAAATAACATGCTTACCCACTTTAAATTCCGTAGCTGTCCTTTTTTATATGCATCATGTTTCTATCTATCTTGAGCTACCTTTAACTTCTGCTTAATTCTAGCCATCTGGTCTTCCATGTCCTTGAGAAATTCTAGCCCAAGTACAACTCTATATATTGGGTTGTCCCAACTCATTGGAGTATTTCATTTCTAACCATACAAAGATTCAAATGGGATCATTTTCAATGAAGCTTGATACCCATTATTATAGGCAAACTCAACCAAGTGTAAGTAATCTTCCCACTTATATGGTGTATCCATCACATACATTCTCAACATGTCTTCAATTACTTGGTCGACTTTCTTTGTCTTCCCATCTAACTGTGGATGGCATGTTGTGCTAAATTTCATATTTGTATCAAATCCTTTAAACAATCTCCTCCGGAAATTTGAAGTAAACTTTGTATCCCTATCTGAAACAATTTTCTTAGGTATCCCATGCAACCTATCAATCTCCCTCATGTAAGTTTATGCAATATTATTTGTTGTATGAATCATTTTTACAGAAACAAAAGGAGAAGCCTTTGTCAATTTATCAATGACTACCATTATTGAATCATGTTGTCTTGTTTTCCCGGGTAATTTAGTTATAAAATCAATGGTTACCACTTACCATTTCTTCTCTGGAATTGGTAATGGTTGTAGCAAACCCGCTGGGTGCCTTTGCTTAGCCTTCACTCTCTGACATTCCATACATTTGGAAATGTAATCAACAACATCTTTCTTCATTCCTGGTAAAAACAATTGGCTTCTTACTGCTGCAATTTTTTCCTAGTAACCAGGATGTCCAACATACAAAACATTATGCATTTCTTTTAATACCAAATTCATATGTTCTCCAGAACTAGGAACATAAATTCTATTTTTATGCATAAGTAATCCATCTTCCTTCATCTCATACTCTTTAATTTTTTGTTGTACATTTTCCTATTGTAAGCTTTCCTTTACATGTAGTTAATGTTTATCTATAACAACATCTAAATTTTTTCTCTTTAAATCCAATTGATGCATACTAATGGTTGTAGCATGTATGAGATGTACTATTCTACTAATTGCATCAAAAACTTTATTTTCTTCTTCTTTGATATGCTTTATGTCAAAATCCTATTCACTTGAAAATTCTAGCCATCTCGTTTTCCTGGAATTCAAAGTTGGTTGTTCAAAACGAAATTTAAGACCACCATTGTTTGTTCTTAACTCAAATATCTTCCCCATGAGATAATGCCTCCACATCTTCAATGCATGAACAATGGCAGAAATTTCCAAGTCATGTGTGGCATTGTTCCTCTCATGTTCTTTAATATTTCTGGACTCATAACCAATAACATGTCCATTTTGAGTGAGGAATCCACCAAGTCCTTCCTTGCATTCATCTTTACATACCACAAAAGTTTTTTTTGGGCCAACAATCTTTAAAATAGGTGCACTAGTAAGTAATTATTTCAACAAATTAAATTTCTCTTCACACTCTGTTGTCCATTCAAATTTAATTCCCTTATTTTGCAAAGAAGTGATGGGATGAGAAATCTTAGAGAACCCTACTATAAATATTTTGTAGTATCTATCTAATCCCATAAAATGTCTGATTTCTGAAACATTCATGGGTGTTGGACATCCTCTAATGGCTTCAATATTTTTTGTATCTATTGTTATGCCTTATTCTAAAATAACGTGTCTCAAGTAATGGATCTATTCTTGGTAAAAACAACACTTACTAAGTTTGGCATAGAGATGATGTTTCCTCGACCCTTGTAACAAAAACCTCAAGTGATGTTCATGCTCTTCCTTGGAATTAGAATAAATAAGTATGTCGTTGAAGAACACAATGACAAACTTATCCAGACAATTTCTGAATATGCCATTCATTAAGAAGATAAAGACAGATGGTGCATTGGTCAATCCATATGGCAAAACTACAAACTCATAATTTCCATACATGGTTCCAAAGGTTGTCTTATTGATGTATTCTTTGTTCAAAAACATAGATATTCCAATAGAGAACAAACAGCTTCAATAACCACTCACACAACCAGATCAAAGATCAACACACTGATTTTTTGACATGGTAAAACTCCTATGGGGAAACATCCATGACCCCAGCCAACATGGCCACTTGGAGCAGTTTATTAATGCAAAAGAAAAAGATTACATAGAGATTTTACAATAGAGTTTCTTACAATCGATCATCGGAAAATGACCCTCCGTGCTCTTTAAATAGAGATCATGGACCAATCGGGTGTTAATCCATAGATCAATGATCATTAAGATCGAGGATAATATGAGTTGTCAGATCACTCTATGTCGAGAACATATCATGACCATCAGATTTCCTAACTACAAATGCATACTAATGCATACTAAAGAAACACACTAAGCAACACACTTTTACCTAATGACACATTAGACCAAGTAGATCTTATCTAACCCCTAAGTGTCTAAATATCCTAGCATCCCCCCTTAATAAAAACTTGGGATAGGATTGAAGGATTTACAATAGTGACACAATAGGAGAAGGAAGGAGGCATTAGATCCTATCCTCCCTCAATGACAACTTATTGAACTCCTAACATATATTGAAGTTTGAAAAACTTTGCTTCTGTAAAAGACTTTGTGAAAATGTCTACAACTTGATCTTCTATAGGGAAAAATATCACTTCAATAACTTGATCATGAATGAGCTTTCTGATGAAGTGCATGTGTAGATCGATGTGTTTGTTGTGCTAATGTTGAACTGGGTCTTTGGTGAGCTTGATGGCACTTTGATTGTCACACCAAAGGTTGGTCATATGGTGCTACTGGAATCCAAACTCTGAAATAATTTGTCGAAGCCATAAGGCTTCTTGACTTGTATTTATCGTTTCTCGTTACTCTTCTTTTGGTGAAGAAAGTGAAATAGCATGTTGTTTCTTACAGACCCAAGTGACAGGTCCTAAACCAAGGCTGAAAACATAACCTGCAACAAACTTCATATCATCAGGGCCGTTGTCCCAATTTGAATCAGTGAAACCAACCAATAAAGGAGTCTATCTTTGAAAATATCCTTGCTCCTCTTAGCTTATCAAAGAGGTCATCAATTCTGGGTAGAGGGTATTTGTTTTTCACAGTGAATTTATTCAGTTGTCTAAAGTCTATACACAACCTCAATGTTCCATCCGTCTTTTTGATGAAGAGTACTGGTGCTCCCCAAGGTGAAACACTTGGAAGTATGTACCCTTTCTTCAACAATTCTTCCAACTGCATTTGTAATTCTTTCAATTCAGGTTTACTCATTTTATAAGGTGTTTTTGATATTGGGGAAGCTCCTGGTACTAAATAAATAGAGGAATCTATCTCCATCTTTGGTGGAAATCCTAGTATTTATTATAATGCATCTTCAAACTCTTGCAATATTGGAAAATCTTCAAGGCTTAGCACTTTTGTCCTTTCTAGCTCTTCCACATGGGTTTCATAAAATTGACATCCTTTCCTAAAACATCTCTTTAGTTGTAAGGCTGAAATATCCCTTATAGAAATGGGTCTTGGGATTCCTTTCATAGTTCTTTGTTTTCCTTCTTCATCAAGGCATGTAAATGTCTTGTTATGACAATCTAAGACATCATGGTGTTGGTCTAACCAATCCATTCCAATTAGGATGTCATAAGATCGTAATGGGATGATATTCATATCAACAACTATATTTACTCCATTAAGATTTATTGGACAACTTTTGATAGCCTCATTGATCCTTCTTTTGGTTCTAGTGGCTAGCTGAACCAAACTTGACTTCCCTAGATTACTTTTCTCTAAATGTAATCTATCCACTATTTTAGGATCAACGTAAAGATGACTTGCTCCAAAATCAATTAAAATATAAATATGATGATTAATGATCTTACCTTCCACTTCTATCATATTGGATTGGTACTTTTCTTATCGATCTTCTAAGGCTACATAAATATTTCCCATTTCCTCGATTGGTGTAGCCTCTTGGATGTTGTGCATGGTCTTCACTTGATATCCTCTATGATGGAAATCCTTGTATAGGTGATTTTCCTTGCACCCCCAACATTGGATTGGTGGTCTTCCCCTTTTCCCCAAGGAATCCTCTTTCTTGGATTCCTCCTTAACATAATAATCTTGTTGATTTTTAATATGGATTTTTCTATTTCTTGAACTGATTCCAAGTGATCCTTCTCTCATTAATGTGCTCAACTTGATTCAGTTAATACCACCACATAGAAAATTTCCCACATAAATGGTATGTGAAAATTATTTTTTCTAGGTTTGAGGAGTAGTTATGCAATTGAAAATACCTCCTGAGTCCAAGAATCCATGCTTCAGCATCATCTTCCCTTTCTCTTTCACCATAAAAGGATGGTGGCTTAAGTTTTCTCAAATCTCCTTGCAAATTTTCCAATTCATGCTTTCTTCTTTTGTGCCTAACAGGAGACACTTTCGGACTACTTATGGAGTCTTCAGATGCATAAAATTTTCTTACTGAGTAAGGTGGGGAGTGATGTCTATGAGTTATGTTGGAACTTATTGAATGATCATCTCTTTTGTAGTTACCCCTTCTTCCATGATATATTTCTTCTTCTTCCTTCTTCCTTAAGTCTAATCCATTCCTTTATTTCCCATGCAACTGATTTAGGCTTTGTAATACTCGAGCATTTATCTAATTTTATTCTCTCATCAACCTCTAATTTTCTTCTTTGTAACTATGCACTTCTATTTTTAGGCTCCTCACAGTCTCTATTAATGTTTCATGTTCCCCTCTACTCCTGTTCCCATTTTATTTTGTCTCTTCATTACCAACACTAATATTTTGAAATTTGGCTTCTTTGTCATGACTAAAGGATCCCTCTCCTTCCTCCATTTCTTGGATATGCATCCTTATCTTGAAATGATATGGTTATACTCCCTAATTCTGCAAAATATGCAACTAACAAGATTTGTTAGGCTAAAATAATTTAACAAGATCCATGAAATTATGGAAAATTGTGTTCCCATACTATATCATAATTCTTTCTTTCACGAGTTCACCCAAAATGTTTCGACACTTATATTTGTTTTCCATCTATTTAGACTCACAAACTCACAATAAGTCCAACACTTAAGCATTTTTCTAACTTTGCGGACTCATAAAAGTCCAACATTTAGCCATTTTTCTATATTTTCAGACTCATGGACTCACGAATTCATAATCTTGTAACCGCGGGATTATGCCTCTAGCACTAGCTATTTATTCTTCTGCATAGGACCTCATTCAAAAATTTACATGGGTGTGTTTACTTATGGCCCTTCACGCCTCTAATCAACCCCCCTTTTTCCTTATCATGTGATCTGTGTTGAAACTAGGTCCTCCAGACTTCGGTCTTCGGGCTATTCTCCCTTTTCGATCTTCCAATTCTCCTGGATTTTGACCTGTTGAAGTGGTCATAAAGTGTAGGTGACTAGTGGTTTCTGGTTAAAATTCCCTCTTATGATGTCCTCCCACTTCTTGATCGAACGACCAGGAAGGATCCTACATAATCTTGATCTACGATTGTCAGAACTTCACCACTCCAGGACTCTAGGATATTACAACTCTCTAGTTGTTCAACTCCCATAGAGTTATACCTACCTAAGTACTTATGCCATCCTTCCACTTCTTGATCTAAAGGTTGAGAAAAGTCCCTAAGGTTTCTTAGATTGATGGTCTATGTGATTTCATTACTCTGTGACTCTAACACTTTCATTGATAGAAGAAGTTGGACATTCCTAAAGGCCATAATCCTTGAGATGACATGGCAAGTTGATGTCACCTATGGTGACATGGACCCATGGTATGTGTGCCATGTGCCAGTCAGAAATTGACACGTTGGGGTCCAAAAGGCATTGAATTCATGTGACATGTGTCCCCACATGGCGCCCTAGCCACGTGGCATAAAACATGTCATCCACCAAATGGACGATCCACATTCCTCTACTCTAGATCTCATGACCTGTGTGATTTCACGACTACGGATTTTCACTTCGTGGCTTCAACACTTTGCAGCTTCGGCACTTTGTGGATTTTCCTAGTCTCTAGTAATCGCTGAAGTGGAAAATTTATGGAGTCCCGAAACTTCATTATCCTTGTACTCTTGATCTAACAACTCACATTACTCCCAAATTCTTTCCTCGATCTAACGGTTGGAAGGATTTCACAACTTCGTCATTTGGGATTTCTAGGACTCAAACTTATTTACATATGGAGGGTTAGTTCCAGATGACCACAATCAATGGCTGATATTTCACTCGAACTACCTATCATATTGGACGGCTGGTGAGATTTCGTGATTTTAGCCTTTGGAATTTCATGCTTCTTCCATCTCCAATAATCATTGAAGTGGAAAATCTCCAAAGTTTTCTATCTCCTTCTTGGCTTCGATCAACAACTGGTGATCGACCAATTCAATCTAATGTTCCTTGTTTACCTCACTCCCAATCTAATGATCTAGAGTTTCCTTGACTCAACAATTGTGATTTCTCCCGAAATTAAAAAGGGAATGGTCACGATTCCACAATCCTTTACAAAGGATATTTGTTTGCACGACAATCTGGCTTCTATGTGATTTTTTCAACGCTATTTCTCTTGATCTTGTCCTTCCTCCTACACACTCTTTTGCATATGTTTTCCATGGTTTTCATCGATGGAAACTGATTTTCCAACACATAATACCATGTCTAATAGTTTTGGCCCATACTAGTCTGGTGTTTCAACCTGAGGCTTTGATACCAATCTGTAATGTACCCAACCACTCCTAGTTGGGCACACTACCTCAAGAAATACGTTCGAAACTGAAATTTGAATTTTGATGCCCTTTAATTATTAAATAAGCATGAAAGAAACATGATAGCAACACATGAAATAATAAATATTCATGCTACAGTGTAAACAATGTTTAAACATGCCATGCATAAAAATAACCAACAAGCATGCATGATATAACATACAAATCTACGAGACAATAATTAATACACAGTGGAAATAAATATACAACAGAGAAACACATGATAGAGATAACTTATCTTAAGAAAAATGGTTCACCAACTGGATGAAAACCAAGGAATATCCACCCAACCGAGGACACTAATGTTCCAAGTCTCAACAGAAATGTCACCCCTGATCTAGGGCTATGAATCCACAAAGACGGTTCCAGGGTGTCACTTAGCTTCCCAAACCAGCCAACACTTAATCTCTCAGAGGATTCTCAACACACACATCAATCCAAGTACACCATCTATCTTTTGTCTAGCCTTCACAACCCAAGAGAATGGACCCCCTTCTCTTCCACACAATCCCTCAGGTTGTCCACCTCCTTCCAGGGATCCAATGCATCTAGTCAAGAATTTCCATGCTGGTACTCTCAGGATTGGGAGTTGTGAGTAGTATCCCCTATCCTAGGGATAACTAAGGAGATCATGTCTCGAGGCCCACAGGTTCTACACATGGAGTGTCAAGATCCATATCAATTGAGCTTGGCCCTAGAGGGCCCATATTTTCTTCCATGCATCCCATTTATCAACAACAACAACATCCATCCCACGAGCCTGGTCCTAAAGTATAAGTGGGTCTTATTCCATAAGGTAATGAATCTGGTTATCATGGTATGTGTCACTATGATTTTCAAAGCATTTGAATATGTTGCACTAAACTCTCCATTTCATAACATTTTCTTGGAAATTAAGCTCTTTAACTTGTTCATACCTGGGGGGTGACAAAATTCCCTAGTAAGTTGGTTCCCCTTTAGGATGATTTTCCACTGGACGAGTCCATGAACATTCATCATCCATTCATTCCATACTTACCACTTTTCATCATTACTCCTCTCTTCTTCTCCTACCTTGGTTCAGGAATTGGGTTTGCCACACTAGGAAGGGTTGTACCTTGCCTTGTGGGAACAAGGGGCTAAAGGCCCAGAGGCTAAAAGTAGTTGGCAGGAGTTAAAATCCAAAATGAAACCTTTAAGATGCTTCACCCAGGGATTATCTTGAAAAGAAAAAATACCAAAAGAAATAATACTAAGAATTAAAAGAATTGAATGGGATAGGGAACAATGGCATCCATGATAAGGTGCATATCTCCCTCTACAAAGGCACCCACAGGTAAGACCTACATTTCCCTAATATCACTGCACCCTCTACCCAAACACTTCCCCTACACCACTTCATGAACGTACATGACCTAAATTGGTTCTCACCTGGGAAACACACCACAATCAAGGAGGATTAGCCCAATAGGAAATCCTGAGACCTTCTCCAAACTCGACTTGTTAAATTGCATAATGTCTTTGAGMATTTGTCTGGGTAAAGGGAGGTTTGGTGCACATGTTTGGGTAATTTTATTATTAGATGTGATTGACATTGCTATGATTCCTGTGACTTATGGGCCCCTGGAGGACGTACTTGTTGTTGTTGCAGGACCATGCCTGGTGGACAGATGCATATGGGGATATGATCAGATCGTACCTCCATGGGGCTGAAATCCCACAGATGAATGTTGTGACCCCAACCAGGGGCAAAGAGATGTCAAATATTTTCACCAGGAAGAAAGAAGGGTGTTTCACCAGAAACACTTTGGCAGACCTAGACCCAGGGGGATCTTTCTCTTCCACCTGGACTTTGCAATTGAGAAGTCCATGAAGTCACCTTTGTGACCCTAGACATCACCCAACATTAGGATTGGAATTATGGAGGCAATTTTGTGTCGATTGGCACATGTGGCATCATCCAGGGCCTTGGGAGGCCTAATGTTTTGCAGATGGGGCCCAATGTTCCACCCAGGAGACTCAATGTCACCCTAGAATGGCATGTCATCACCTCTAAAAGTGATTTTAGGGTTTAATTATTTTCATTTGTGTAAAACCTGGATTTTTCATGTAATTTGGCCATGTCGGCCTTTTGATGACCTAATTTTAATTAAAGGTCATAAGTATTGCATAAATAAGAGAGAAAAACTCTCATTTTTTCATCATTCACTCATTACACAAGTACGTGGTATGAAATTTGCACCCTTTTCAAGGTGTTATCACTGAAATTTCATCCGCACATGGCGACAAGAACTCAGCATCGTCAAAACAGGAATGAAGCCATTCATGGCACTGGATTAATTTCACAGCATTGAAAAAGGGTCAAAAACTATACAAAGTAACCAAAAATTGAAGGGCACTTTACAGAAGTTTGGTGCGCGTGCACATGCACTTTACAGAAATGTACCATGCGCACATGCGTGCATGACATGCGACTGTTAACACAAAAACCCGCACACTTGCTAAACGACGCATTTATTGAATTGGTCGGCCTCCCAACCACTTATGGACCAGCTCCCAACCTGATTTGACCATCAAATCTGAGCTGAATCCGCATGGTAGGCTGGTCAAAGACCTAATTGAGCCCTAAAAATCCCCTCTTCACACTTCAAAGGGGTTACATAATCACCCAATGCTATTCTATAAAAAGCCATGAAGAGACATCATTTTCTAAAGGAATTTCATGTATTGTTATGCTGCTAAGATTGTTAAGGACTCATTCTTTGACAATAACTCATTGGCAACATTTCATAGAGCCATTCACCTCTCCATTGAGTGAATGTGCTTGGAGTTCTTTCACCATCATTCTCATTTTCTTATTGTAAGGAGAGCAAGTTTGTGAGAGCCTCAAGAGCCTTCCTTTGGAGGAAGAAGGAACCACAGTTCCCTTTCTTCATTGTGCTTTGGATTTCATCAATTGATCAGCCTAAAAACATTGGTGATATTGGTCCATTGTGTTTGTTATTTCTTTTTCCATATTCTCATAGTTTTAATTTGTTTTAATTTAATTCTTGTTTATTGTTTTTGTTTTTATTTCTCTAACCCTTTCCTCTACTGCTATCATGCCTAGCAAGACCCAACTAGGCATGTAAGCACCCTTTATTTGCTCACCAAGTGACGAATTAGGTGCAAACAGATTGGCAACCATACTGGGGAGTAGGTATCAATTCCTCCCTCATTTGGGTTCATTTTGCTTTCCTTTTGATTTCATTAACTTGCAGGGACACAAACCGACCTCTGCCGACCTGCTAACCAGTCAATTCACAAGAGAATTGAGAGAAATCCATCCGGATTTTCTTTCTCGGTCTCTTGCCATAGGCGCACGGGTATTCCACCCCACAGATGCATGTCGTGCGCGCATGCGCCTGTTCAACAGTCTCTCGCTGCGCGCATGCGCTTTCAGCCTCAATTCAGCTAGCGCCTATGTGCTTTGTGCGCCTGTGTATGAACCAGTGGGCACGCATTTGATCTTAATTTCACATTGTAAGGTCTTGGGATGTGGGGAAAGTCATTTTCCTTCTTAAGAATGATGATATGCATGCTCTAAATACTGCACCACTTAGACCCCTCAATTTATAAAGGGGATAGTCAAGCAAACATAGGCACTTAGGTGGATAAAAATCATTTTCCCTTATTTGCTTTTTGCCACGTGGATGGCTTGCTTTGATTTATAATCTAAATTGGACAATCATACTTAATCACACCTAACTCACATTTGGAACTAGCAATTGAAGTAACAATCTTGAGTATGCTCTTCTCTTGCACCATCAAGCGATCTTGAGAACCAGAAAAGGATTGCGAAATCGATCTCATCTCCCTTAAACAAAAAATTCAAAAAACTTTTAGGAGAGGACAAAGGCCCTTTTTCGGGACCCCTCTTAGTTTCATTTTTCAAACATATCCTAAATTTGTAACGGGCCCATACATGCCCACATGTCACAAAAGTAGGATAGTTGTTGCAATTTTGCTTTCTTAGATCAAAAAACTAGGAGAGTT
>JASDQU010013402.1:166953-179291 GCA_032191745.1 Picea mariana | reverse complement strand
ACAAGAAGGCATTGTAGGAGCCTTTATTTCGAATATAATTAATTTCCCCATGGCTCCCCAAATCACTATGTTGGAACATGCTTTCCACTTCTCATTACCCGATGTTCCCAATGAGAATGTCTCTCGCTTGTCCAAACTCACCTTTGATAGTGAGGGGGATGTATCTGCTAAACACCACCTTAACAAGTTTTGGTGCAAATGCATCAAACATGACATTTCTGATTTAAAAGTTTTGTGCAGATTGTTCACTTTTACTTTTAGGGGTCGGATTAAACATTGGTTTGAGTCTTTTCCAGCATATCACATTTTTTATTGGTTTCAATTTGTAGAGGAATTTTTATATGCTTTTGAAATCTATGATTACAATCAATTATGTGAGAATTTCAGACTTTTCTAATCAATGACAACTCACCTCCAGAAGGATTTTCAACAAGAATCCATCATGTTCTCTGTAAATTTAATCTTGATGACATGTCATTTGTACTAAATCTCCTCTATGATGCTTGTGTCCCTTTCATCCAATCATATTCAATCGTGAATGACGAACCAGTTATAAATCCTATCACTCAATTGTGAGAATAATTTTGTTCTCAATATGAGAGGAATTCATCCGAAAATTTTAAACAAGCAAGGGGGGTAGAATCTATTGACAAAGTTCTTACTAACAATCAAATTGGTTTTTCCTCTGAATCATTGTATTTTCATTCCTCGGCCATTGCAGAAAAAGATTCGATGTTGGGTCAAGGTGAATGTCCTCATTCTTATAACTCTTTCTCTAATCAGTTCTTAAATTCAATTATTGAAGAACACTTAGGTGACGAAAAGAAACTTAAGCGTTCTAACATTCCTATGAAGATGATTAGAGATGTAAATCTGCAATTGGAAGAAGAAACCTTAAAATTGCATCCACAAATCATACCTTATCCACAGGGAAGATTAGATTTTTGTTGTGAAATTTTGAATTATCTATCATATAGGAGGCAAATCAAGATGATCATATTATGTTGAAGAATTTATCACCAAAACAGAGTGAAAGTGAAGAAGAATGTATTGAGAATACCATTGCTAAATATCATAGCTCAAGAGATCCTTTTCACGTGGTCATTTTTTATTCCTTTTACTCTTTATATCCTCTTAGATTCTGGTGGACTTGATACTTTACCCACAACATCCTACTCTTTTCTGCCACAATCATATCCTTTCGATATTCCAAGATTTGGTGAAATTAATTCCAAATGTAAAATTTATGAAGTCGTATTTGACGCTCTTTCACTTTTATCACTCACATGCGAAAAATACATGTTGCGAGATGATTTTACATAGTTTATTTTTGAAAAATACAATGTAAATTTTAATTTTTATGCTTCACATTTAAAAATGATCAACATCATAAAAGGAAGCATTCAAACCAATGATCTAATTGATGTCATGAATCCTCTTCTGATGTATTCCCCATTGATATATTCATTTCATCAAAGTCATGGTTTTCATCCTAATTTTTATGACAGGATCTTAGGATGGCTTGAATATTCGTATATGAAAAATCTTCATAATAAAGACAAAGTTGTGCTTGCTTTGTTTTTACCTAAATATCTAGGAAGTAAGAATGACATAATTCTTTTAGATCCTCCATGTAAAGAAATTAATGAACACTTGGAGAATTGTCAGGAGGATGGGGAACTTCAGCCTTGACTTATGGTTATGTCATTTCCCCATAATCTTGAAAATTTTTCCAAACTTACTTACACTCGTCCATGCCATTATGACCCATATCATGACAAGATTGCAGAATGGTTGGAGGATTCATACATCAAGAATTTTCGAGGGAATGGTAAGGTCATGGTTGCTTTGTGTTTTGATGATGATAAAGGTAAGTATGATATATTTTTGTCATTTTTTGATATACTACCATTCTTGCTAGTAATTTGTGATTTTGTTTCTGTTGCAAGATTGGAGTTACTCCGATGGCTACATTGGAACCATGAATTTACATAGTATTTTGATTTGTTTAGTAGTTAGAGTAGGTTTAGGACTAGATTTTATTTTAGCTTTATTTTTCACTATTTATCTTTGTAATAATGCAGTTAAAGAACACAAGTGAGCGCATCAAGAGAACCATAATATGACTGTTGTCACGGAAGTCTGCTTGATCCTTTTCTTTCTTCTTTTCGCTAAATATTTTTTTTCAAAACCACAGTATTATTATGAAAATTTTAAATGGAAAGTAAAGAGATAAGCCAATCTGAACTGTAAATTCAACCCTGACCCAAGGTGCCACGAGTAGGACTGCATTCATATTAATGAGGATTCTTTCTATTTTCTTTTAGTCTCTCAAGAGATATTTTCGCGTGATGATTTCAGATCCACCCTCTTGTAAATATTTTTAATTTTCTTTTTTCTTTTTGGTTCTTTTCATTTTGCTTGTTTTCGTTGCTTTCTGATTAAAATTATGTCTGTGTCACCTTTTAGTCCATGAAGGGAAACCGGAATACCTCATCATGAAGCAAAATTCAAGGTCTTTTTAGAGCATCAATGTTGTAAATTGACAAAAAGCAGCCTTAGCTAAAAAAAAATTATGTTCGAAGTAGGTTTCCTTGTTTCACTTTATAATCATGAGCAGACATAATCATCATTAAAGCTCTTTACGATGTTCTCGTTTTTAAAGAAAACAACTCGAGTATGCCTTCCTGTCCTCAAAAATGTATTCTTATCAGAAAACTATTTTTAGATCATTATGAAGGTCATCAAGTGAAAATTAAGGCTCGAAAATATCAAGTGTTCTGAAAACTGGAATTTTCAGCATCACCCCTCTCTTCTGAAGATCATTAAATTTATATCAAATTGTAAATAATTTATTGAGAGTTGTGGGAAGTATCTGTAAACCCGCCGAGATACTGAACAAGTCTGTTGGAAGTGGTTAAATGCATACATGATGCCAAGACAACTTCGTCGGGGTACTGAACAGGCCTGTTGGCAACGAAGCAATGTCGAGTTCAAGAAAATTATCAGGTATAAATTTTGATATTGGTCATAAGTGCCCTTCATTTTGTATTGAAAATTATTGGACAGGGTAGAGGTGTCAAAGTGGTTTAATTGACATCCCTGCCAAGTTTATGGACGCATGTTGGTAGCAATGGCCCTATCAATAGTATTGGAGCCATTGGCTTGAATATCATTGCTCTCATAATTAAAAAAATTCACCGTATTTCATTTGAACAGAAAGACATCTGAAGCTGGACTGTGTGATGATTGTTGGAATTTGATTGGGATGCTTGATTACCTTTCAGTTGTTCTTTAAATATTTTTATTCTAATCAGTCCTAACATCAACTCATTGGTGATGCAGAGATAACTGTTTCCCCTAGTAAGTCGCTACTATTGGAATCCCTACATGTTTTTTCTATTTTGAATGACAAATGACAACTCTTGTAGCTGCCTACACCTCATCCTGTATATATTACTATTTGAGGGTGATTATTCAGTTACAAAAAAAAAAGATGTTTTGATTATTCTTGTTTACTTCTATCTTTCGTTTTCATGCTTGATTCATGACTGAAAGCATGAATCAAGCATTAGAACTTAATTTCACATTTTAATTCTATCCAAAGCTTGGTTTTTAAAAGGGTCAATGTGCTTACATCTACCTCATTTGAATGATTTTTCTTTTTTGAGCTTATCATATATCGATGAAACACTTATGTTGAGTTGCTCTTAGACTGTAAGCTTATCTTTTTGGATCCTTTGTAAATATACCAAAAATCAACTTGCATTTGGTTTGTAAAAACATATCCATTCCTAGGCTTTGCAACCATTACATGTTGTGGGAATTAAACACACCAAAACCGTATATTGTACGTCATTTTGGATGACATAATGAGTTGACAGGCCTCTCACTTCAAGTTAATATTTTGGGTAGTGTGATGTACTCATAGATTTCATGAATAGGAGTGTCCAAACCCCATAACCGAGACCTTCACGTGTACGTTATGATCGCATGAGTTCTCTGTTTATTTTGTTTTTATGGTATCCACTCAGACTTACCCCTCTTACAGTCAGTTTGAACCCATAATGGCCCCTATCATCCGAGTAGAGCCGAATGGCTCTCAAGAATTATTGCTTCATGATGATGCAAGTGAGCATCTAAAAAACCAGGGTTGGGATATGTTCATTAAGACGTTTCAGGGATATAACCTGCAAGTGGCCAAAGAAATTTCCCTAAAATTTGATGGATACAGAGAAAAGGTTGGTGATGTTCAGTTTGAGGTCACCGAAGATTTTTTGAGTGAAGCAACGGGGCTCCCTCTCACTGGCCAGAAGTGGTTTAAGAATTCCAAACTAGACGAAGTACCCTAGAGCCTTTTCGTCACCTCTAGAAAGATTGACTGGTGTGACAAAGGTATTTCAGTCTCCCTACTCAAGGTTAGATGGCATGGTCTGTTAGCAATTTTAAAACAATCTATTACATGTGAAGGCCATTATGGCCTAGTTTTCCTTTACCATGTGCGATTGCTCATACATTTTATTGGCTTCCATTTAAATATGTCATTTTACCTGCTAAGAAGTTTGTACAAAATGTCAAAAAGATACAAGAAGCAGAGCATCGACTCTAACCTCTTTCATCATGGTTTAATTAAAACATTGTTATTGTATCATTAAAAAAACTTCGGTGATGATTGGGACGGGTTCCTAGCTCGAAATGGTTTTGTTACAAAAATTCCTATTGAAATGTCTATGATGGATAATCCTATGATAGAAAAACCTCTTGATTTCTCAAGTGGCAAGCCAGAAATTTTGGATGAAAACCCTCGTGAAGGGGCATGCCCGATCAAATTTTATGTGGGCAACAGGGTATTAGTTCTAAGTTTATTAAAACTCTTGTGCATAAAATGATTGTCTGTCCTAACCCTATTGTAAAATCCAATAGTAAAAACCCTCGCAAATGGTCAAAAAGGAATCAAGCAATGTTAGGGTTTTGTAATAAGAGGGTTGGTCAACTCATTTCAAGGACTCTACGTAATAGATCCAAGCCTCATGTGAGCTCAATTGATTCGATCGAGATCCATGAGGATTCAGAGTCTGAGATTGAAAGGTTTCTAGCAGAGGAAGATCTGATTTATCCCAAACCAGATCCTAATCAACCTTTCGATTATGTTAATAATCTCCCACCATGTCTAAAATATAGAAAAGGGTCTTCTGGCATTAAGCTCGGTCAAAGGCCGAAAATGGGTAGCGTTGATGTTTTGGCACCCAATTACACACTTCCTCAATAGATCGCCCCTATTGTGCATTGCTAAATCTGCTTGCATTGGATAGGGCAGTACTATACAGATATCCCCATTCTCCAAGCAAGGATCAAATCTCTCATGACTCACAATGGATCATTGGCAAATGAAAACCATGAACTCAAGGCAAATGCACAGGGACAAGCGAAGCGTCTAAAAAGGACATGAAATATTGTTATAAAAAATTCCGACAGTTTAAAGGCCATAATAAATTCTGAGATATCGTGATCTATTTTTTGTTATTAGTTAAATGGTAAGATCGATTTTTATTACAATCATGCTTTCTTTGTTGTTTTTCTAATCAAATTGGATCAATTTGGATTTTTGTTACCAATAATAAGACTGGCTATAGAATCGAGAGATTATGTAGCCAAGTCATTTCTCATATAAAATTTAGAAATTATTAGTTAATAAAATATTTAACTTGCTCTCATTTCATTTTTTTCAAGACAGGGTGTATCTGATGTTGATCTTATGGTATGGATCATTCTCGACTTAGTTGATTAGCTATCTCCTTTTGTTTATTTTGTCAATAGGAGAAAAATTCCATAAATTTGAAGATATAGTTTGATCATGAGTGGCTCTAGGCCCTCTATATTTGTAATGTTTAGATCTTTTTGAGATCTGATCCTATCTTAGAAGATAGGAAGTTTAGTTTTCATAAACTCTTTAAATAATCTGTATTTTGTAAACGAAATCACTTTGGCCTAGAGCAGAAGATGGACAAGTGATTCCAAGACTTAATGAAACAACATATGGCATTTTGGCTTTAGCCTTTTGTAAATAATGTTTTCATTCATGTTTTGTTAATCCTAGTATATTAATAGGTCTGGAAGCTTTAGACTCAATGATCTATTATGTTTGGGATACTTATGTTATAAATATCATCTATAATTTGTGTCTCTAGATATAAATATTGTGATCATATCTCCAATTGGAATGATAGGATTTATCTTTGAATTTTAGTTGAATTATGAAATGCAATAAGTTACACTCATATTTATCTTGCTATAATTATGTGCAATTATAATATCACAGGGTTAAATTTGTGTTTCCTTCTCTGTCATTAAACCTCAACTGCCATTACATGTTTTGAATTTATTTAAAACAATCATAAATTCCATTGCAGATTTTTCTCTTGGGCGTGGTAGTTGGATGTTCTTCACTCATAGAGACGCTTGGATATTTCTCACTAACTAACAACAGGTTAGCTCCTTTGTATTTCTTAATTCTATCATTTACATATTAATGAAACTAGAATGTTTGGTTCATCTTTTGACTACCTGCATGTCTGCATTCTATAGTTTATTCAATTCAAGATTAGTTAGATTTATAAAAGAAAACAAAAAATATTTAAATGTTCTTTCTTTATCTACTTCTTAAAATAAATAATTTTCACATTGATTTCGTAAGTTTTTATTAAAACTTGCAATTTGTAAATGATGTACATAAGTGAGATTTGTATAGTTTGTTCTTAAATACACCTACAATAGTTATATTAGAGCATGTGTACATATATAATATATAGTTGTTAGCATTAGTTTAGTTATTCCTCTCTTTTCATTTTTCTTTTTAGGATTTTAGATTGGCAAACGGAGCGATTAAACCTGTCAGAATGAGTTACACCAAACGTCTTGGGTTATTTAGAAAACCCCAGACCAGATTTGTTCTTCCAGTTGATGGATGTTCAATTTCACCCATCAACGCGACTCCACAAAGCTCAGGGAAATATACCAATCCTCCCAAGACCTATAGAAGGAAACCTCCCCGAAATTATCCTATATTAAAATCATTGTTTGGAGGAAATCTTCCTTCTAATACAGTGTCTAATGCTTAGACTCGGACTATTATTCCAAACCAAGATAATAACCAGAAACAATGGTAGTCCAAACTTTTCAAACCATTAGACAGGACAAAAATTCTAGGATACCCTAGGCAGATGCCTACTAGGTATGAGAAGTGGTTACCTAAATTCACTGGTAATTATGTAGTCAGTGTCGAGGATCATATGAGAAAATTTTGGGCCTTCTTTCAGCTTCATCGTATCAGTGATGATGTTGAATATTTAGCTATGAAATTTTTCTCTGCTGCCCTCTATGATGGTGCTAGACAATGGTACAACGGTCTCCCTGATGTTAGTTTTACAACCATGGACAAGTTGGAGGAAGTGTTCCTAAAATGATGGAGTGTCAAGGAAGACCCCAACATGCTTCTAATGAGGTTGAATAACATCACAAAGAAAGAGAATGAAACTATTAGGGAATTTCATGATAAATGTGAGAGATCAGTACAAAATATCCCGGTGAGCTATCACCCTTCAAACAATTTCCTTCTCTTTCTTTATACTAAGGCCTTTACATGACCGATGGGTTTTCTCCTCAGAGTCAAAGCCCCTAAAACAATCCAAGAATCCCAAGAGGTGGCTACAAAAATTGAAGACAATCTATCATCATCCAGAGTTGAACCTTTCTCTGACCCAAGAGTCAAAATAGATGCTACCTCAGATATTGGAACTAGCTTAGAAACGCTACAGTTGACTATAGATGGTATGGTAAAAACCCAAGAATTAATGATGAATAGGATTATCAACTTGGAAATATCTCAACAACAATCTCCTAGGGCTCCTTACAAAGGGAAATTCCATATGGGGACTCAAGTTTTCAAACCAAAGAATGATCAAGAAGTCCCTAATAATTTATCCCCCACAAACAGGTAGATGAAAACCCTTCGTGCATGAAATGTAGAGATTGACATTGGGAGCATGAATTTCCCATGAACAATGGTTAACATGACCAAGTGAATATTATTTATTATACCATTGAGGGCCCACAATGTTTCCTTAATGTCACACTTGAAGAACATCAAGAAGGCATAAAAGAAGCATCCAGGAAGGATAGAATGGAGGTGATAAATAACCGTGATCAAGAGTTGAGAGCAAAGTTGAAAAATAAGAATTCCAAGTGTATACTAGGAAAAAATGATTGAACCAACCTCTCTCTATTGGACCTACAACCTCACAACTAATACCTCCACCTATGAACATGCCTCTTCCTAGAAATCCTCCCAAAACTAATAAGGTTGATTTGAATTTTTACCTTGAAGGTGCATTGGCCAAAATGCACGTGACCATTCCACTAAAGGAAGTTATAAAGGTTCCATCTATAAAATAAAGAGTCAATTTTTTTTTTCAAAGTATCAGATTAGCCAATGGACCCTCCTATCCTGTTACAAGAAGATCATTTTAGGGTTCAGTACAATRGACACCTGCCTTTCTTCATGACATTATTAGTAAATGAAAAATGCCTTAAMAATTGTATTCTTGATTTAGGAGTAGGTGCTAACATGATGTMTTTGAGATTC
This sequence comes from Picea mariana, assembly GCA_032191745.1. Taxonomy (NCBI): domain Eukaryota; kingdom Viridiplantae; phylum Streptophyta; class Pinopsida; order Pinales; family Pinaceae; genus Picea; species Picea mariana. The sequence continues at coordinate 170,650 of JASDQU010013402.1, read as the reverse complement.
ATGGAAAATCTAGTCCTCAAGGCCACATGACCTTACCAGAATGTATGCGGTTTTGAATCTAGGGCCATACCCACTCATGGGGTAGTTGATAATGTTSAAGTACACCTTAGAAGATATATTGAGTGAGTGATCCACATCGATATTGTGGTGGTGGATGTCCCTTATGTGTGGGGAATGATTTTGTCTAGGAAGTTTGTTGCAATGTTTGGGGGAACATTAGAGATGGACCTAAGCTACATCAATGTGTTGGTTGTGGAGCATGATTATCTTCCAGATTCAGAGGTCTTTGTTTTCATCTGTTTATACCCCATGAAGACTTTACACCCCAGAAGAATGTACACTCTTCCACGCGGAGGAGTGAAGAGGGGGGCTACCCCTCTGCAGGGTCCGGGGGGGCTATCGCCCCGGCTGGGGGGTTCGGGGGAAAGCGGGTCCCCAACGGGGGTTCGAGGGCAAAGCCCCCAAAGGAAAAATTGCCTTGTAAATGTATATTGTAATTTCATTGTAAATCTGAACCGTTCATTATAAGGTCACAAATCTAGTGGTAGAAATTATGCTAGGGTTTTTTTTCCCTAGAAGGCAACCCTCTTTTATGAGGGAAATGTATTGTGGCTATGCATGAGAGAGAATATGCTATTCTAAGATAGGAGACTATGAGAGAAAGAAGAGGAAGTTACAATGGGTTTGTTGTAGGTTGTATCGCTTCGATTGCTAGATAATAATAAAGGAAGGGCCTGGAAATTTCTTTGGTGGACGTAGCCCACACTGGGTGAACCATGTATATATGTGTCTCTATTGTATTGTGTATCTTTTGTATTTTATTTCCACATTTTTTTTATTTTATTGATCCACAATCCTATTTTTATAACAACTGGTATCAGAGCGAAAGGTAACTCGTAGGAAAGGAGGGTTCCTGGTTCAAGTGGGAGCAATGGCAGAAGATGGAAATTTTAGGGTTGAGAAATTTAACAGGCAAAACTACCAGTTATGGAAGATGAAGATGGAAGTTTATTTATATCATAAGGATATATTCCTACCATTGGGCGGAGTAGCAAAGAAGTTGATCGATATGAAGGATGAAGAATGGGAGATTCTTGACAGAAAGGCTCTAGGAACGATACGGCTGAGCCTAGCAGCATCGGTGGCTTTCAATATTTTGAAAGAAAAGACAATGAAGGGTTTGATAGAAACATTGGCTAAATTGTATGAAAAACCCTCGGCATCCAATAAGGTATTTCTAATGAAGAGATTATTTAATATGAATATGTCAGAAGGTGGGTTTGTTGCAGATCATTTAAATGATTTTAATACGGTTACTAGTCAACTAAGTTATGTAAAAGTGGACTTTGATGATGAGGTCAAGGCTCTTCTAATCTTATGCTCATTGCCAGAAAGATGGAATGGCTTGGTCATGTCTATAAGTAACTCTATCTCTGGTTCAAATACTTTAAAATTTGATGATGTTGTTGGTGTTATCCTTAGTGAGGAAATGTGACGGAAAAGAACAGGTGAGACATAAGGCAATGCGTTGAAAATGGAGAACAGGGGAAGACAAAAGGATAGAGGAAAGGGCTCAAGGAACCGTGTGAATTCTAGGAAGGGAAGATCCAAATCTAGACTTGGAAAGATAGAGTGTTGGAATTGTGAGAAGAAAGGACATCTGAAGAAAGACTGTAGAGCTCCAAAGAAACAAAGAGATGGACAACAGGAGAGAAATCAGGAAGAAAATGTAATAGGTGATGTGTTACAAGATGCTTTGATTCTTTCTGTAGATAATATTTCGGAGTCTTGGGTAGTAGATTCAGGGGCTTCATTTCATGCCACACCCCATAGGAAACATTTTCTAGATTATGTTCAAGGTGATTTTGGACAGGTTCATTTGGGTGATGATGCACCATGCAAAATTGTTGGAATGGGAAAGGTAAAAATAAAGCAACGCAATGGAAACCAATGGTTGTTTAAAGAGGTAAGACATGTTCCAGATTTAAGGAAAAATATAATTTCAACAGGGAAGTTGGCAAGTGAAGGTTGTATATCCATATTTATAGATAAGACATGGAAGGTCATCTAAGGATCATTGGTGATAGAAAAAGGAGAGAAGGTAGGTACATTGTATTTATGTACTGGTAATACTGACTCTTCTATCTCTTTAGCTTCTACAGGAGTGGATACATCACTATGGAATCATAGGCTAGGACACATGAGTGAGAAGGGAATGTAGATACTTCACAAAAGAAATTTGTTGCCAGATCTTAAACAAATTGATTTGGACTTATGTGAGCATTATGTTTATGCAAAACACAAGAGAGTTAGATTTCTCAGAGTCGGAAAAGAAAAGAAGAATGAAAGGTTAGAGCTTGTGCATACAAATGTATTTGGACCATCTCGAGCATCATATATTGGTGGATCTCATTATTATGTTACTTTTATTGATGATGCAACTATAAAAACTTGGGTTTATTGCATTCGACAAAAATATGATGTTTTTGATACTTTTAAGAAATGGAAAGCTTTCATTGAGAATGAGACAAGAAAATTTTTGAAGTGTCTCAAATCAGACAATGGAGGTGAATATTGCAGAAAGGAGTTTGATGATTATTGTTCATACCATGGGATTCGTAGAGAGAAGACAGTTCCAATAACACCATAAGAAAATGGTGTGTAAGAAAAGATGAACATGACAATCATGGAGCGTTGAAGGAGTATGAGATTGCATGATGGTTTTCCCCTACAATTATGGGCAGATGCTGTAGATATTGTTGTTTGCTTAATAAACAAAGGATCTTCAAGATCTTTTGATGGTAGAATTCTAGAGGAGGAATGGACAGGAAAAAAAGTAAACTATTCTTTTTTGAAAACTTTTAGTTGTGAAGCATTTGTCCATATTGATAAAGAAAATATAACAAAGCTTGAGGAAAAATTCAAGAAGTGTACCTTTATTGGATACGGTGTTAATGATTTTGGTTATCTCTTATGGGATTATGAAAATAAAAAAATCATTAGGAGTAGAGATGTCATATTCAATGAGAAGGTCATGTACAAAGATCAGTTGCAGGGAAAGAAACAGGAAAAAGAAAAACAAGAATACACAGTGCTTGATGAGATCACTGAAAAAAAATTTCCAAATGAACTAGAAAATCAAAATGTACAACAATAGGAGAAACAGGTATCTCAAATACCTGCAAGTGTTGTTAGAAAATCTACCAAGTTAAGTATACCCCCTGAACGATACTCTCCTTCATTGTATTATTTATTGTTGACTGATTCTGGTGAACCATAATGTTATGAAGAGGCAATGCAGGTAGACACCAAAAAGAAGTAGGAGCAAGGCATGAAAGAGGAAATGGATTCCTTGGTACATAACCAAACTTGGGACTTGGTTCAGTTGCCTGCAAAAAAAATAGCATTGCAAAATAAATGGGTTTACAGGTTGAAGGAAGAAGATGGAGGAGAAAAGTGGTAAAAGGCTAGACTTGTTGTAAAGGGGTTTGCACAAAAGAAAGGTATAGATTTTGATGAAACATTTTCTCCTATTGTTAAAATGACTTCAATTAGGACTATTTTAAGTCTTGTGGTAGTAGAAGATTTGTATCTTGAACAATTACATGTAAAAACAACTTTTCTCCATGGGTATTTGGAGGAAGAGATTTATATGCAACAGCCATAGGGGTATGAGGTCAAAGGGAAGGAGAATTTG
>JASDQU010013402.1:152425-166933 GCA_032191745.1 Picea mariana | reverse complement strand
GTGTTAATGATTTTGGTTATCTCTTATGGGATTATGAAAATAAAAAAATCATTAGGAGTAGAGATGTCATATTCAATGAGAAGGTCATGTACAAAGATCAGTTGCAGGGAAAGAAACAGGAAAAAGAAAAACAAGAATACACAGTGCTTGATGAGATCACTGAAAAAAAATTTCCAAATGAACTAGAAAATCAAAATGTACAACAATAGGAGAAACAGGTATCTCAAATACCTGCAAGTGTTGTTAGAAAATCTACCAAGTTAAGTATACCCCCTGAACGATACTCTCCTTCATTGTATTATTTATTGTTGACTGATTCTGGTGAACCATAATGTTATGAAGAGGCAATGCAGGTAGACACCAAAAAGAAGTAGGAGCAAGGCATGAAAGAGGAAATGGATTCCTTGGTACATAACCAAACTTGGGACTTGGTTCAGTTGCCTGCAAAAAAAATAGCATTGCAAAATAAATGGGTTTACAGGTTGAAGGAAGAAGATGGAGGAGAAAAGTGGTAAAAGGCTAGACTTGTTGTAAAGGGGTTTGCACAAAAGAAAGGTATAGATTTTGATGAAACATTTTCTCCTATTGTTAAAATGACTTCAATTAGGACTATTTTAAGTCTTGTGGTAGTAGAAGATTTGTATCTTGAACAATTACATGTAAAAACAACTTTTCTCCATGGGTATTTGGAGGAAGAGATTTATATGCAACAGCCATAGGGGTATGAGGTCAAAGGGAAGGAGAATTTGGTATGCAAGTTGAAGAAAAGCTTGTATGGACTAAAGCAAGCTCCAAGGAAGTGGTACTTGAAGTTTGACAGGTTTATGACAGAACAGGGTTATAGTAGATGTCATTTTGATCACTATGTTTATTTTAAAAAGATAGAAAATGAAAGTTATATTATCTTGCTATTGTATGTAGATGACATGATTGTTGCAGGGTCTAATATGCATGATATAAATGTGCTCAAGAAGAAATTATCTAACTTATTTTTGATGAAGGATTTGGGTGCTACAAAGAAAATCCTTGGTATGAGAATAACAAGAGACAGGAAAAATCACAAATTGACATTGTCTCAAGGTGAGTACATAGAGAAGGTTTTGGAGAGGTTTAGAATGCAGAATGAAAAACCAATTAGTACACCTTTGGCCAGCCATTTCAAATTAATTAAGGAAATGTGTCCCAAGACATAGGAGGAGATAGAATACATGTCCAGGGTCCCTTATTCATCAACAGTTGGCAGCTTGATGTATGCGATGGTTTGTACAAGACCAAATATTGCACATGCAGTGGGAGTTGTGAGAAGGTATATGAACAATCCAAGTAAATCACATTGGGAGACAGTAAAGTGGATTCTCAGGAATTTGAGATGTACTTCTACTCATGCATTATGTTTTGGAGCTTCAGACACTTTTCTACAAGGATATGTTGATTCAAATATGGAAGGTAATAAAGATAGCAGGAGGAGCACCACATGGCATGTTTTTACTATAGGTGGAACAACAATAAATTGGATTTTGAAACTACAAAAGGTTGTTGCACTTTCAACAGTAGAAGCAGAGTATGTTGTTGCTACAAAGGCTAGTAAAGAAATGATTTGGTTACAGAGGTTTATGGAGGAATTAGGAAAGAAGCGGGAGAATAGCAGGTTGTACTGTGATAGTGAGAGTGTCATTCATCTTGCAAAGAACTCAGGCTTCCATTCGAAGACTAAGAATATAAATTTGAGGTACCATTTCATACAATTTGTCTTGGAAGATGGACATTTGAAGTTGGAAAAGATGCACACTAGCCAGAATCCTACAGACATGTTAACAAAGGGAGTAACCAAGGAGAAACTGAGTTCTTTCTCTGTTCTAGTTGGTCTTCAAGCATGAAGGTGAAGATGAGAAATTTTCCAGGTCTAAGAAGGTTCATAGTCCAGCAAATACAACAACGATGGAGTTGTTGAGATCAGTCTCCAAGTGGGAGATTGTTGGTTGTGGAGCCTGATTATCTTCCAGATTTAGAGGTCTTTGTTTCCAGATGTGTTTATACCCCATGAAGACTTTACACCCCAGAAGAATGTACACTCTTCCACACGGGGGAGTGTAGAGGAGGATTACCTCCTTTGAGGGGTCCGGGGGCAAGCGGGCCCCCAGTAGGGGTTCAGGGGTGAAGCCCCTGAAGGAAAAATTGCCTTGTAAATGTATATTGTAATTTCATTGTAAATATGAATTGTTCATTATAAGGTCACAGATCTAACAGTAGAAATTATGTTGGGATTTTTTTTCCCTATAAGGAAACCCTCTTTTATGAGGGATGTATTGTGGCTATGCATGAGAGAGAATATTTTATTCTGAGATAGGAGACTATGAGAGAAGGAAGAGGAAGTTACAGCGGGTTTGTTGTAGGTTGTATCCCTTCAATTGTTGGATAATAATAAAGGAAGGAACTGTAAATTTCTTTGGTGGACGTAGCCCACACTGGGTGAACCACGTATATATGTGTCTCTATTGTATTGTGTATCTTTTGTATTTTATTTCTGCATTTTTTTTATTTTATTGCTCTGCGATCCTATTTTTCTAATACAATGTGCCTATGAAAAATGGGGCAATTGAACACCTTCCAAATATGCCAATGGCCAAAGACCATGTGAAAGAAATTAATAATTATTTTGACACCAATGTAACACATGAGATAACCAAGGAAAACCTTCCTATATTTTCTTCAGAGGATCTACTTTTCACTTCATAGGAAGAGTTTGATGAGATACAATGGCCAAAAAGGGAAGAATATCAGCAATTGCTAGATAAATATAAGGACAAGGAAGTTGGAACCGTTAAATTACTAAGGAAAGGTGATGATGACATATTGATCAAACCAAGCCAACAAGAAGTCCTTACAACTGAATCCCACCCTCATCCCTCAAGACAATATACTAGGGTTATAGAAGCAACCAAGCTTGCAGTAAAATAGTATTAAGAGGGAGATATGGTATGGATGTGGGACACTAAGAAAGGAGATCCTAATAATGTTAAAGGGAATGCACAGTTTTGGCTTGGACCTTTCAGAATCAGAATGAAGTCGGTAAATGATGCCTATTATTTATCCATGTTGGAAGGGAGAAAACGCCCATTACCAGTTAGTGAATGCCTCCTTAAGTGCCGCCATGGGGTAGAGACTTGACTTCACAGGTAAGTACAGGTAAGTTAGGCACTTGCATCCATTGTATATACCATCGTCAGATCATGCTAGTGTAGTGTAGTTTCATTCTGTATTCTTTCATTTTGTATATATGCATGCTTGTATATCATATATAAGAAAGGGGTGATATCACCACCCTAAAAATTATTGATTCATTTTATTGAGATATAGCAGATATAGGTCATGCCAGATATGTTGAGGTTCTCATGCACTCCATGGTGAGAACATGTCCCTGAGTTGGAGCTAGATGTTACCCCCTATCCTATGGATATATAAGGATATCATGTCTCAAGGCCCACAGGTCCTAGAAATGGAGTGTCGAGAGCCAGATGACTTGAGCTTGGCCTTGGAGGGCCCATCTTTTCTTTAGTGCACCCCATCTATCAGCATCAACAACATCCATCCCACTAGCCTAGTCCTGAAGTAGCAGTGGGTCTTACTCCATGAGGTAATGAGTTTGGGTATCATGGTATGTGTCACTCTAATTTTCGAAGCATTTGAATATGTTGCACTGAACTCTCCTTCATTTCATAACATTTTCTTGGAAATTATGCTCTTTAACTTGTTCATACCTAGGGGGGTGACAGAATTCCCTATTAAGTTGGTTCCCCTTTAGGATGAGTTTCCATTGGGTGATTCTATGAAAGGTCATAATCCATTCCTTCCATACTTACCACTTTTCATAATTACTCCTCTCATCTTCCCCTACCTTGGTTTAGGAATTGGGTTTTCCACACTAGGAAGGGTTGTACCTTTCCTTTGAGATGTTTCACCTAGGGATTCCTAAGAAAGAAATAAAAGGCTTCTTAATAAGAAAACGGGACCTGCAAGATAAAACAAAACTCAAGGTACTAGTTGGTGGATGGGATGTCTCATCATGAGCTGACCTATTAGGTCCATGGGCATGTAGCGGTGTGACACTACCATCTATCTGGTCAAAAACCCAAGGTAGTGGCTCTTGGTGGCATAAACAAGGGAAAAAGGGTCTCATCAAGAGCCAACCTTCTCATTGTCATGAAATTCTTGTGGGTAACACTGTCACCTCTAGTCACCACGTTAGGGAAGTGTCCCCCAAATTTTCCCTTGAAAAGAAAAAAGACCAAAAGAAATAAGAATAAGAATAAAAGGCATGAATGGGCTAGGAAACAATGGCATCCATGATAAGGTGCAGCTCACCCTCTACAGAGGCACCCACAGGAAATACCTACATTTCCTTGTTATCACTGCACCCTCTGCCCAAACACTTCCCCTACACCATTTCACATGCGTACATGACCTAAATTGGTTCTCACCTAGGAAACACCCCAAACTCAAGGAGGATTAGACCAATAGGACATCCTAAGACCTCCAAACCCAATTTTTTAAACTACATAACATCTTTGAGCATTTTTCTGGGTAAAGTGAGGTTTGATGCACATGATTGAGTAATTTGATTATTAGATGTGATTGGCATTGCTATGATGTATGTGACTTATGGGCCCCTAGAGGACGTAATTGTTTTTTTTGCAAAACCATGCCCGGTGGAAAGATGCATATGGGGAGATGATTAGATCAGACCTCCATGGGCATGAAAGCCCACAAATGGATGTTGTGACCCCATCCAGGGGTAGAGAGATGTGAAAGATTTGCACCATGAAGAAAGAAGGATGTTCCATTGGAAACACTTTGGAAGACCTACACCCAGGGGTATCTTTCTCTTCCACTTGGACGTTGGCCTTGGGAGGCCCATTACGTCACCTTTTTGACCCTAGACGTCACCCAACATCAGGATTGGCATTATGGAGACAATTGTGTGCTAATTGGCACATGTATCATCATCCAGGGCCTTGGGAGACCTAACATTTTGCAGATGGGGCCCAACATTCCACCCAGGAGACTCAATGTCACCCTAGTAGGGCATGATGTCACCTCTAAAAGTGACTTTAGGGTTTAATTATTTGAATTTGTGTAAAAACTAGATTTTTCATGTAATTTGGCCATGCCAGCCTTTTGATGACCTAATTTTAATTAAAGGTCATAAGTATTGTATAAATAAGAGAGAAAAACTCTCATGTTTTCATCATTCACTCATCAAAAAAATGTGTGGTCTGAAATTTGCACCCTTTTCAAGGGTTATTGGTTCCATTTCTAGGTGCACTTCTTGGAGGAGGCAATTTTTGGTGTTTCTTGGCTATTTTCATCGTGGAGGATCTTCAACTAGGGTTTATGCTTGATTATTCTTGGTGAAGTAAGTAGAAAATCTGAATTTATTTATTGTGAATGAATGCTTATGGTGAATTTACTTGTTTCATGTCAAAGATTGTGAAAGTTCTTGCTTGAAACCCGAGGAGAAAGACATATGTTATTATATTTTTCTCTATAGTTATCCACTTGTTTAAATTTATCATTAAAGCACCTCATCTAGGAAGTAGATACTAGAGCCCTACCATTGTAGCACTCTAGTAACCCTACTTCATTGCCTATTGCATATTTCATTTCAAACTTGTCCAGGGAAAAGAGAAAACACTAGGGCCTAAGTTGTCTTACTTTCTAGCAATTATTTCTCTCTAGGACTTGGATGTTTGAGGCCTTAGGTTACTAACACCTCTCTCATATTTTCCATTTCCTTGACATAGTACTATCATTTCTATATTCCTCTAAAATTTGTTGATGTTATCATTGACTCCATTACACTAAAAGGCACTAGTCTATTCACTAAAAGTGATTGATTGATCAAACTACTTCCAAACTATMTTCTATGGAACATCCACTAAATCCCACTAACCTTAGATTAATCTAATTCACTAACTAACTTGCTAATGTTGCAAAATATTGCTACAACCATCTAATAGMAAAAAAGTAACCCCAAAAGTGACATATATTTCTATCTAAACATTGCTGAAATATGCTTGCTAATATCAGTTTGCCTAGTTGAAACTACTATTTTCAAGTMTTTTCTCAAGCATTTTGAAGAATAATTATTKTGGTTGTTACAAACCTATCATTGTTGTTATAAATTGTTATACTTTTGCAATTTCATATCAGCTAGTCTATTTTTTAAGAGTTCATTGTCTTATGAAGCATTAATATCATTTTGGTACTTGGAAAGTGCCCTTTTTTTCTCTTTGTTGTCTTGTTCTGGGAAGGTACACAATATTACTCTTTTTCTTCATCTCTAATAAGACACGAAGAACATCTTGAATTGAGTGACCTGTGAGAGGGGAGATATTTTCTTGTATCATTTTCCCTAGCCTTCTCAAACCCCCGGGTCACTAGGGACGTCTCCCCTGGGGTACTTTGACATACTCCTAAATAGAAAGGGGTTTCCTATTAAGGTGACAATGATAGGTCACTCCCAGTTACGCCAATTTTGTATCCACTTTCCTTGGGCCTTTGGAAAGTAAAAATTGTGCGATAACAGTGAGAACAACTTAACACATGCCAATGCATCTTAGACATGTAGGAATTAATTCATGGCTGGAATACACTGGCAATCATTACAACCAAAAAAAAAATGGCTTCTCTCCAACAATTCCTTTTTCCTTCCCAATCCAAGATCAAAATGAATGAGGAATGATGAATGGGTGAAAGAGTGAATGGAGAGAGAAAACATAATGAAAGGTGTGAACCATGAACAATGAGTGAACCCCCAAAAGACCCAAAGATGTCTTTATGTATTTCTTGGAATTAAATATCCACATGGCCTTCCCCCAAGAAGTTCATGTAACTGATATTCTCCATTAAAAACAAAATGGGTAAATAAATTATAAAATGAATACTTAACCCTCAAGCCCCCTCTCTTGTGGAATCATAACCCCTTATAACTCTTGTCCTTGTCCATCTTGCAACCAGTGATGTATTTTGTTATTAATAATGATCAAAAAATTGTATTTCCTAGGCACGCTAGCCTCTTTTAATTGTTTGGGCACTCTGGTCTTCCATAAATTAACAAAATACATTATTTAATATGGGGGCTCAAAACCTGGGTATTACAATTGGTTGGACAAGTATCATCTTGTCCTAGATTGTCATAACAAGACATTTACATGTCTTGATGAAGAAGGAAAACATAGCACTGTGAAAGGAATTCCAAGACCCATTTCTATAAGGTATATTTCAGCCTTATAGTTGAACAAATGTTTTAGGAAGGGTTGTCAATTGTATGTAACTCATGTAGAGGAGATAGGAAAGAGAAAAAGGCCAAGCCTTGAATATTTCTCAGTATTTCAAGAGTTTGAAGATGTGTTCCAAGAAATACCAGGATTACTACCAAAGAGGGACATAGAATTCTCTATTGATTTAGTACCAAGAGTTTCCCCAATATCAAATACACTTTACATAATTATAACGCCAAAATTAAAATTATTACAAATGCATCTTGATGAATTGATGAAGAAAGGGTACATACGCCAAAGTATTTCTCCTTAGGGAGCACCAATACTCTTTGTTAAAAAGAAGGATGGAACATTGAGGTTATGTATTGATTTTAGACAGTTGAATAAATCCACTCTGAAGAAAAAATACCCTCTACCCAGAATTTATGACCTATTTGATTAGCTAAGAGGAGAAAAGAAATTTTCAAATATAGACTTGAGATCACGATACCACCAGGTAAGAATCAAGGAAGAATATTTTAGTAATATGACCTTTAGAACCAAGTATGTACATGATGAATTTGTAATGGTGTCATTTGGACAAAGCAACACACCAATTGTCTTTGTGTGCTTAATCAATGGCATATTTAGAAGCTATTTGAATAAGTTTGTCATTGTGTTTCTAGATGACATACTTATCTATTCTAAATCAGTAGAAGGAAAAGAATACCAGTTGAGGTTGGTACTACAAGTACTAAGGGAACATAAGATTTATGCCAAGCTTAGTAAGTGATCTTTTTACCAAGAGCAGATCCATTATTTGGGCCACAACATTTCAAAAGAGGTTATAGAAGTAGATCTGGAGAATATTGAAGCCATTAGGGGATGACCAACACACATGAATGTTTCAAAAGTCAGATATTTTATGGGATTAGCTTGATACTATAGAATATTTATAGAAGGATTCTCTAAAAAATTTCATCCCATCACTTCTTTACAAAAGAAGGGAATTAAATTTGAATGGACAACAAAGTATAAAGAGAATTTTAATTTGTTGAAAGAACTACTTACTAGTGCACCTATTTTAAATATTGTTGACCCAAACAATATTTTTTTGGTATGTACAGATGCATTTAAAGAAGGATTAGGTGGAGTCCTCACTCAACATGGATATGTCATTAGTTATGAGTCCAAAAATCTTAAATAACATGAGAGGAACTATTCCACACATGATCTAGAGCTTGTTGTCATAATTCATGCTTTGAAGAAGTGGAGGCATTATTTAATGGAGAAGAAATTTTAATTAAGAACTGACCACGGTGGTCTAAAATGTCTTTTTGAACAACCAACTTTAACTTCCAAACAAGCAACATGGATAGAATTTTTAAGTGAATATGAATTTTACATCAATCATATCAAAGGAAAATAAAATAAAGTTGTTGGTGCACTTAGTAGAAGAGTACATCACATGCATGCTACAACCATTATCATGCATCAATCAAATTTAAAGAAAAGAAGTGGTGATACTCACAACAATACTGGGAGGGGGGTTTAAAGTATTGCATTAACCTTCTGTATTTTTATTTCCTTTAAGTCAATTAAGTTATTTAGACATGTGCACTTAATGACAGATACAAGCATAAATCAAAATGGCAATCTAAGTTATTAAGAAGTGTGCATTTAATGATAGATACAAGAAGAAATCAAAACAACACATTGAACATAGTACACAAAGATTTTTGCATGGAAATCCAATGCAGGAAAAGAACACAGAACATCTTCTTTATGTTCTTATGCAAGCACCAACATACAATTTATAAATTTTCATCTCAATAGGAACCCACCTATCGTAGAAAATGAGGACACCAATCCTCAGTGAGATTCAACTCACCCTACCACCACCCTTCGACCCTAAACTCAAAAAAATTGGTTACATCACTAAATATTTCAACACATCCTAACAAATTTACATTTGTATTCCTATGAACTATTACAGTATCATATTCCACCTCACTTCACGCACACTCCTGCGATCAGAGCGCATCCATACTTATACTAATTTTCTTGAGTTCACCTTCTTGTATGTGGATGCATAACAGTTATAATGTGGACAAAATTTGACCACATCAAAATCCTGTCAATTACAATTTTATTTAAATAAAGTATGACAGTTATATTGTGGAAAAATTTTGACCATATCAAAGTCCTTTTAGTTACAATTTTGTCTAAGTATGTGGAATTTTGTCCAAGTATGATGTTTCTAATTATTTTGGAATTTTCAGTTGTTGAATGGCACACACATCTGAGACAAGACGAGAAACTCTCAATGGAGTTCTTCAAGTCACTAGTCTACATTTTGTTTTGGGAAGGTTCATCAAGAATACTCTTTCAAAACATATCCAAGTACACAAAGAACGAATCATATAGTAGGATACACATTTACCTGCCTAAGAAAGATCATTTTGACTCAAGAAAAATGAACTCTAACCTCTAAGAAACTGATCAAAAAAACGGTTCTCAAATGCACTTCTTCAAGGAATAACTAGTGATCATTACAACCATAGTCATTTGCTACCCGAAAGAGAACTTCCACTCAATAGACCAACATTCAAGATAAGTCAACTCCACCTCTCTATTGGGATGTCAGCAACAGGAACTGTTAAGACTCATGATTTGATTTCATACATCAAACATGTATGGTTCCCTATGTTTTCAAAATAATTATCTTTTTTTTTATTTAGTGTCCAATGCCAACCCGTATACAAACTTTAGTCCTAGTTTATGTTGTGAAATATCTGCAAACATGTTTTTTCAGGAGGGAACTATCTTATTGGACATTTATTTTGGTCATATTTTCCAACTAGTCAAATAATTATGTTCGAAATTGGATAATAAAGAAATGCATATAATTGGTCACTATTCTTAAATGGTGATATGTGTTTTTTTCCTATTGCAGATCCCTCTCTTGGAATTTTTTGCTCTCTTGAAGAGAAGAATGTGACTTGAGGAAGACAAATGGATTCATAAAATTTGACATGATCATGATACATGTTTCCTGGGAATTTTATTCACAAATATGTTTTTGGATTCTATTCTCAATTTCCCACATATGATCTTCGTAAACACTTTCATTTATGAAAATATTGGTTTGAAATCAATATCATACCTTGAAAGGTTTGTCTATGTAGGTAAAAATGCGTAGTTGGTATCACGCGCCTAATTTGAACTAGTGAAGAGATGAGCATGTTACACTATAGGATACATTTCAGAGATGGAATAGGTAGAGAGTGAGTGAAGATAACGCACGTCTAGAGAAAAGTAATATGGTGGACAACAAACAAAATCTCTTCCAAATCCTTACTCCCTAAATCCAAAGGTTGCAAAGATGAGCTGATTTTCTTCATAAAATTATGATTGTTGATGAATGCAGCTATGTGAGACATTCTCCAGCTTACAAACCTGTGAGGTGTGGATCATTGCAGCTTTGTGAAGTCTTTATCTCATCTTACAAACCTGAGAGAAATCCCCTAAGAAGGGTATGTGGTTCCTGCCTGAGACAAAACTAGGAACGTAGAGATGACCTCCTCCATTCAGAGAGTGAGAAGAACTCCAGATGATTATCTAGTGGGAAAGGCAATTTGACTAGTTGGACATTTATTTGGTTGAGCACAAGGTGAACGTGTGAAATCCCAAAGTGTGGGGTGCATCGTCATGTGAACAGAAATGAAGATGATGTGTTAGCCTCCTCTGAGTAAGTTGAGTTGTCAAGAAAACTCCAGATGATTCTCCTATGTGAAGCAGTGGAAAAGAATATCTGTAGAGTGGACATGCTTGTGGATGAGCATGGGTGAATGTGTGTAGCTCTGGTTCTTCTATGTAATGGAGTGAGACAGAGCTATGACATCCCTATGGATGTGCCCCTAGTGGATGAGCACTAGTGGGTGTATCACATCCTTTGCTATATGATGTTCAAGATTCATACCTACCTATAACCCTAATTGTTATGTAAAGGGTACAAGTCGGCCCCACCTTAATGTGATTAATAATAAATGTAAAAGATAATTAATATGCTTAATAATAATAATAATAGATTATATAGTGACTTAGAGAGGCCAACCCTATTGAGCCAATAAACGCCTTTGTTGATTGGAAAATTCTAATATAAGTAAGGGATGATTCCCCATTATGGAATCATATCTTCCTTGTGAGTTTGGAAATTTCAGCAAATACATCTACTTGGGAAAAGGTGTGCACCTCTCTTGGGCGCTAGTCTTCTAGGGTTTGAAGCACCCTCTTGTGTGCTAGGGTTTATCTTGGTGGAGGTATTTCTCTTGAAGAATATAGCAAATGATTTGGCTGGGTTTTCTTCCCTTGTTGAGAATGGTTTCCTAGGATACTTCTTGTGTTCTTGTGCATGGTGTTTCTTCTTGTGATCTTGGTTGCTACAACATTATTGTTTATGGTTAAGTGAAATGATAAAATGGAATGGACTTCATGCTTAAACTAGCTTATAAAAAATCAACATGGTAACAGAGCATAGGTCTTTAAGAACACATTGCATAAGTTACAAGCCTTTATCATCCATCTCTCCTCTTTTGCAGAATCGTACATCCCTCCTAGGGTTTCCAAAAAATTTATACGGCCTCCTTCGCAGTGGTGATTCAACCCTTAATACTTGGAATTTGGGGAAACTTTTAGAATATAAGAGTATGGCCTCTTCCAGTGCATCTCCAAAGACTCTTAGAGTGAAATTATGAGCATTTTGAATTTTTGGCCCTAGGGTTTCTAGGGTTTTGCTAATTTCTACAGAAATTTCAGAATTAGGGTTTCTGCAAACTCATTGAAGGATCTCTTCAGCTCACCAGTGTTCTCCTATATTTAAAAGGATTATTGTTGGTAGTCATAAGTTCAATAAAACCTAAAAGTGCTAACCTAGACTAGCCATTATATTTTCTAGCCTTGTTGACAAAGGGTTGTGAAGAATCTAAAATTATGATGAACAAAAACTATGATGGAAGAAAATCTTGATGAATCAAGCAAACTTCAAATTTCTTGAAAGACAATACTTCAGAGGAAGACTTATTGTGGGTAAAAGGTTTACCAGAGACAACTATCAATCAATGGAAGGAAGATGACGTCAGGACAAGGAAGCCAATCACCCACTCAAGCCCTTACATTGAAGGGCCAACTTCAAAATAACAAAGATGACAAAAAGTGACACCATGACTATCTTCTTCATAAATATCTCAAAGAATAAAGATTAGCCAAGAACCATTGGAGAAATCATATCAGCATCCTCAGGTATGCAGTTGTCTATATTATTTGTATCATTGTCATGAGTGAAATTGCAGGAGGAAGGAATCTTTTCTGAAGTCATGAACTTAGAGGGATTGTTGGCCCTCAACCAATTTTTGAGGATCCTTGGTCATTTTTTACCATTTTGGGACTTTGAAAGGCTATCGAAGGTAGAGCGCAAGACAAAGTGGAGATCGTGGGATCTCATCCCCTTTTTATGGATTTTTGGGTTTTTGGGATTATGTAATGGGTATGGGGATGTCGGCCCATGAGTTTTACCCATGCTTAGGTTTATTTTGTAATGTATAAATAAGTAGTTAGGAGATGTAAGAAGTAGTGATTAGTTAGTTGCAAGTTGTGTTGAGTGCAAATGATTGTAAGAGGTTTGGTGTGTATTATATGTTAAGCCTTGCAKAGCTAAGTGCAAGTCATCTGTAGTACTTTGTGCACAAATTGTGGAAGGCTTTGTGTTGTAACTCAAGGAAGGAGGATCTAGCAAGGTGCGCAGATCTCCTATCCTCCATGGAGTTGATCTAGAGGCTTTGTGCATGTAAGAAGATTGAAAGAAKCTAATAAAGAAGACAAAGATTTGGTGGACGTAGCCCCAGGGTGGGGGTGAACCACGTACATCCTGTGTTGTGAATGCTTTGTGCTTTATGGTTGTTCTCTTGTTTATATGATTAAATTCTTAATGATGAATGAATCTAATATGGTATCTTAGTGTTGAATAATGTGAATGAATGCTAGATCTGATCTATGTTAGTGTGCTTAGTGCTTGAATCTATTGGATCTAGGGGAATGTTTCATTGATTTATTATTAGGGTTTAATTGTGTTGTAAACTAAGGTTGGATATTGATGAACTATAACTTCTAAGTGCTATGTTAAAGCGTTACAATCACATATATGTGTCCCAGCTAAGGTTGTAGACACTAGAGTCCTGCAACCACCCCTGCCTATACCTTGGGTGAGACTTCATATACTTCGCAGGTGTTGTCGAAAAGGCCGGTAGTTAGGGTTTTCTTGGTGCGTTGTTGTAGCGTTGAACACTAGGTCTTTCCCTGTGCCAACAAATGGTTCTGTTGCCGGGACCTGAAACTATGATTGATGGGAACTGATAAAGAAGAAGCTATGTGCGAAGATCTGACATGAAACTATGATTGCTGGGAATTGAGGAAGAAGAAGCTTTGCATGAAGATCTGACATGAAACTTTGAAATATTCATGCATAGATCTATTGCCTTAGTGCACAATAATCTATTTGGATTTTGAAGCTCTGTGCTAAGAAGAAGAGTCGTATCTAAAGGAAAGAGATAAGATCTGTA
Organism: Picea mariana; assembly: GCA_032191745.1. Lineage (NCBI taxonomy): Eukaryota > Viridiplantae > Streptophyta > Pinopsida > Pinales > Pinaceae > Picea > Picea mariana. The sequence goes on along the minus strand of JASDQU010013402.1, from coordinate 153,057 downwards.
AGATCTGCGCTTTGTTAAAGGTAAGATAAGTGGAAATTTTTGTTTCAAGAATATGGATCTAGGTATGTTTGATAAATTTTGTCCTAGTAGGGCACAACTAGAAGAAAGAAGATTTGATATAAGTAGATCTGATAAGAATAGTGAAATATATGTTATACCTATGCATAGAAAGAATGTTTGGACTAACCATTGGATGCAAGATTCTAGAAAGATGTTTTTGCAGGTTAGCTATTATGATCCTAGTGCGAAGGACAGGAAAGGTTGGGGATCATTTAAAAGAAAACTAGGATTAACCCTTTGTTATAGTTGCAGAAGACCGGGACATCTGGCTAAGGAATGCCCTGGTAGAAGACCTAGTTGTCTTGTTGGACCATGAAGTCTTAGATTTCCCTAGAATGATTGTTAAGCTTCAAAGAATGAATATGAGACAAGAAGACCATGAGAAAGGTCAAGCAAAAAATACCATGGAAGAACCCCAGAAAGAATCAAATATTGTATTGTTGCAAATAAAAGAAACCCTGAATGACCACTGAAATATCAACTTATTAGAGATCTTCAAAGAAGAAGATTGCATAAAAGAAATAGTAGGAGACTTCGACATTGACTGTGTTCTAGATGAAGAAACACGGGTG